>JAUKPT010000056.1:0-30902 GCA_032273505.1 Nanomia bijuga | reverse complement strand
ATATTAAGAAACCTTCATTTTTTCCACGAACTACAAGGAATTGCACTTAACAAATTGGCATGAAGGTGTAAGAAGAATTTTTAGTCACATATCTTTTCTCACGAGTATTTATCACCAACAGATTTTGATACAAACGACAATTAGTATAGGGGGGTAGTTTTACCCTCTTCCCGACCAAGGGTTAATCAATGCATCAAAACTTCAGTTTTCACGAGGTTATTTAATATTTTACTTATGTTTTTTATTAGTTATGGAGGCAATGGTTTTCACATGTGATTCACCAGATGAACGTTTGTTCAGTTGCATCTTAAAATTGTTCATGATAACAAATCTGTTGATCTTGACTACAGAGAAAAGAATGTTGTTGTGAAAACATATTACGAAATGCATTGATTTTTAAAAGTCTAACGTTTTGCGATTCGTTTTCCCTCGAGACATTGATCCATTGATGGATTATGATCTACTCCCTGTGTCAGATAGTTCAAAGCATGTTCAAAGCATGTTTTTAGCTAAGCACTGATAAAGCCTATTATAGTTGATTCGATAACAATAGAAATATTATACGTTAGATTATTAAGATAGAAAGCATTTGCTCATTATTTCTTGGTTATAAAACCAATTTTACCACATGTAGTTCTGTTATTTTGTTGTTAAAAGAATATATATATATATATATATATATATAAAAGCTAAACCCGTAACCTACAGGGATACTCATGGAAAAGAAAATCCACTTCAGGTAAGTCCTTCGTAAGATTTTCTCAGTACGTTATATTTATATTTTATTTTAGTATTAGAGAGTTTCTTTCAGGGTTGATAATTTTTTTTCATAGTGAATACATGATGAATTGATAAAAATTAATTACTTAGAATGTTGCACCATTTCATACTTCGTAATATAGTTATTAAGCTTAGGGTGTGTGCAATATTTGTTTGCTTATGAGGAAGAGTGATGTACGATCCCTGTGATCAGACTCTTTTGCTGAATAGAAAAAATGGTTTAAAAGGGAGTAGGATTTGGGGATAAATTTGGAGGTACCGTTTATTGGTATATATTTTATTTTTAAACTATTCTGGTTTGCATACTGTCGTACATGTAACGTAGCTTAAACTTCTGCCAATGTACAAACAACGTGGCAAATAATATAAGCCAAAATGCAGATATTATAAGCCACATAACGTGGCACTCGCCCATATGAACAGTACGATTTACGTATATATTTGCTATGTGTATTATTCCTGATTATTGTATAACGTGGCCGGAACGTTGCCAATGTCAAACAACGTGACTAATAGTTATAATCAGAAGAAACAATAAGCTTTTTCGAAAGATTTCTCAACAGCGATTTATCTTTCGATCGTGTTTTTATTATTTCTATTGTTTACACACAATCAAGGAATTGAATATTTCAGGCAGCAATGTATACGCCGCCAGGCAGCAAAAATTTTGCTGACCCCTGAAGTTGAATGTCATTTGTCACTTTTACAGCTAACATCTGTCCATATGAAGTGATAAAACATCACCATTAGCGAAACAAATAGAAATATCGATTTCAGTGAATTTCTTTTTTTTTATCTACTACAATATAACAACAAGACTAAAATCACTGTTCGAGCTTATCTCTTAATGAAAAATAACACAGAAAAAGATCGTGTGTTCCCAAATTTTTAAAAAGCGTGCATCTCTAAGGGTATGCAATTATTCTATTTTAACGATATTCAAAATTGCACGTTTATACACCTTTCCCATAATGACGTATGTCACTCACTGCCTTGTTTACAATACACGCTTTCGTTTTTTGTAAAATGTTTGAGAGAATATGAGCTGTCAAAGAGTTTGATAAGATAAAGAGTTTTTAAATTTAGCTTTTCATGATGACTAAATTCCTTTAATGTATTGAAGTAAAATGTAACCACGTACTAAATTTGTGAGAGAACTAGGGGGCTGCAGCCCCACCCAGCCCCCCCCCCCCGTCCCGTACGCCTATGGCCCTGGAAACCATGTATATTATAATATTTTGTTATTACATTAGAGATTAGACATAATAAGCAAGTTTCAACGACAAAAGAATGTTTATGATGGACCAACGAAGCTGATACTTGATAAAACTTTATCTAAATATATTTTGGTAACAACGATTCGTGTTGTAGAGGATATCACAGAAGGGTAAAGAATTATTTCCTTCTTTTATTTCAGCCTATATCTTTTCAAGAGACACATTAACCCTAGGCAAGTCCAGGTGACTAGTTTTAACTAGTCCAGTTATGTCAAAAATGACTAGTTTTAACAAGTCACTTAGACTAGTTTGAACTAGTCACAGACTACTTAAATACCCGGACGTTTAAAACATTTTCACGGTGAAAAATAGCGACGTCCGAAAACTAAAATTAATTATCTTTTGATTGAAATGAGCTTATGACTTAGGGAAATTTTTTAGGAATTTCGGACAAATTCATGAAAAATATTTTTGAGTCGGTATTGGGTCGGAATCGGTTCACGACCGGACCTGGGTCGAAATTTACAAATTCTTTTTTTTCGCTTTACACCGATGCCATTTACATAATATGGACCTAAATCAATAAAAATATTGGCCCATGGACATTTCTTTGTAACTTTACGGGTAACATCGGGTGGAAATCGGGTCACGGTCCGGATTTCAAGTATTAATAGGCTATAAATAGACACGAAAAAAGGTCTATTTGATCCTTTTTCGATCTATAAAAAGCAAAAATGGCTAGAAGCCACTTAAGGGTCATCACAAAATACAAATCAACACTCACAATCAATGAAACAGGTCTTGGAATGGTAATTCCGGGTCAAAATATGGGACCAAAACAAGATTCTAAGTATAAATTGCCATAGAATTAGATAAGATAGCTTATTTCATCAGCAATAATACCAAAATTACCAACATCAAAATTACCTGAGTCAGAAGGATAAACATAAAAAATACCTTTGGAATTATTCTCAGAGTAAAGGATATAGTGCATTTTGCAGATTATTAATGTATTGATTATAGAAGCTATTTATATACACGGCAAGGCCTCCATTGCTCTAGAATAGAGGGAACGATGGACCACTATATACTTTAAAATACTATAAAATCTTTTTTCTATTTGATCCCATCTTCCATTGATATTCCACCATTTTCCACCTATATTTTTCATAAATCTGAAGAAGCTTAATATTTTCTTATTTAAAAATTGCATCAGGATTGGCTGTCATGAGAGTACGTTTCTTGTCTCTTCGTGTTTAATAATGACTTTTCTCAAAGCATCGCATTCACATAACCAAAGTTTTTTAGCATTCTGCATAATATTTTTTTAGTGCACTAATGTCTGTCTCAAAAGTTTTGGCACCTGGCACATATTCATCAATTGTAATCTTAATCTTTGATCTTTTTCCAAACAGTCTCTTTTACCTTGTAGACGTCAAAGACGCTGTACCTAGTCTGGAAAGGAAAAAATATATAGAACTCGTTCTTCCATCTGAAAAATGAAAATGAAAATAGTTTTTGTCGCATTGACATCAAAATTTCGCAGCTTGATAAGTAACATCTGACAACATATCTGGCCAAATTTGATGACATTGGCGCAAAAATACACGTATTTTCGGGCACTCAAGTAAGCCACATTTTAGCCTACAGTACCCCCATATATGGTTTGTTTACATTCCATATAATTCATTTATGCAACGATAAAACTAGGATAACACGCTCATATACAATAATCATGAATAGTTACTTCTGATCTAATAATTTTCTTTTGATTGTAGTAAAATAGATATAACCTGATATGCTATTGTTACGTCTTTTCTCACAACAATTATTTTTGCCTTTGTAAAGTGCGTCTATTATTCATGGGATTTTTAACGAGCGTAATACCTTTATGTTCGAAAACACTGCAGAATTATAAGCATTGTACGCATTGTATGAATTGGAATGATTGATAATGGATAAACAAAGACTTAGGCCATCATAAACTGTTCAAAAACGTGCAGTTCTAATAATTTCCTAATGAGAAACGAAATCACACGAGAAAAATATTGTACAAGATAAACTTTATAATTCGATCTAAATCGTGAGATTTTTAATTAGCGCAACCTTCTTTGTAGTCTGCCATCAACAAGATTCTAACATCGATCGTTTGAAGAACTAAGTCAACCTTCTCATGTTCTTCTGTAATGGTTCTTTCACCCTAGACAATATTTGCAAGTAGTTCACGCTGACTACCTCCCATGAAAGTTGATTGAGAATGAGAGTTGATTGAGAATAACTTTTTTGAGATTTTCAATTTCATCACCTTTTCCTCTATTTTTGATGAATTTTCTTTTATATTATCTTCTCTCTTTTTACAGTAAAGTTTTTGCCTATCAAGCTTTCCTTTCAATTTTCCTACAACAGAGTTCAATCTTCTAATTTCTTCTTATTTCCATGTGTAATTTGTTTCAGTAACTGGCCACCGGAGAGATTTGATGAGGATTCCGTAAGCCAATTTTCAGGCAATCTGGGTACGTTTTCAAGCACTTCTTGATAAATTTGTACTCATCGCGTACTTAACTACAGGGCATGCCGACGTGCAGGTAAATTTACGGAAAGTGTCTTCCTGTTTTTTTCTTGATCTAATTTATATAAGTAAAGAAATTTTATACAATCGCCAAAAAAATGGTTGAACATTTGTGGAAATATGAAGAACTTTCGATTTCACCTAAAGTGACATAAAAAACTCTGAAATATTTTAAATTGTGGTTTCTAATTTTGGCATGGCAAATGTAACAACTTAACCTATATTCGTGCCATTTTTTGTGAAAAACGGGATTCGCATTCAGAGGGAAGGCTGAATAAGAACCTATGCCTAAGAACCCAATCATAGCATTTTATCATAGCAACATATAATTTTAGAAGGAATGTAGGTTCTTAGGCAAGTAAATGTGTAAAAAAGTGGGTTCTTAGGAACACGAAATGGGTTCTTAGGCAGTGGGTTCTTAAATCTTACTTTTGATTTTGGGTTCTTAGGCCGTACTTTTAGGGTTCTTAGTATGTTGATTTGGGATACTAGGCAGTCCTTTTTAGGTTCTTAGGCAGTCAATGTATGAAAACACGGCAAATGGGTTCTTAGTCAGTCTTCCCAAAATCAAATGGTCTTCACAAAGATTTTGGTATTTTAGGCCCAACCTTACTTTTTAGTTACAACGCAATCAATGCATTGATATTAATCATAATAGAGCCAAGAGACGTGGCACCACCCGTGTTCAAAATACTGGCTGGAAGAGTAGAATTAGTTCCACAAAATCGTGATAAGAAGTTAACATCAACAAAATAGTCTATAATTAAAGAACAAGCACAAACATGGCGATCGAAAGACAAACAATATCACTATAATTGCCTTTCAACTCACCGAATCAATTCCATGATAATGACACGTAATCTTTAGGGTGGGACTCTCAGCAAGAACACATCACCCGAAAGATAAACATGCTTAATCATGATTTATTTCTTTGAAATTACACTGACTTATTTACATAAATAATTCGACTAAAAAAGATCAAACACAACCGCGTATGTCTAGAAGGCGTAACATGACTAATGATGACTTAAATGTCTCTAGGATCCTTAGGTAGGCGGCCATTATGGAACAGTATTTAGAACGTCGTTTTTATAGTCACTTCTTTATGATATTAAGGTATTAAGTTAATAAGTGTAATTAGTAACGCTTCTACGGAAATTTTTGCCGCAATTCTTTGATAGATCTAAAGAATGAATGTGATTATGAACAATTTAAAGTACTAACAAATATTTAGACTTGTCTGCAGAATGTTTTTGTAGGTTCTTGCCGAAAAATGTCCGCGGAGGAAGTTGAAGTAATGAATGAGTTAAGATCGTTTTACTTGCATAATGTTCTGCATGAGAAAGTTACCGAACTAATATCTGATACAATTATTCAAATCATTAGGACATAATTGTATAATTTGGTCTATTTCTGTCAAACAGTTTTTACCTATTTTCCCTACAGAGTTCGATACAGCCTTGTTTGTTTGTTGTTCCCAGAACTTGCCAAGTTGATTGACAGTTTGAGATGACAGATTCCATAGGTTTGGTGTATAATATGGGAATATTCATTTAGCAGCAGAAAGTTGCATTTAAAAATAGAATAACAGGATATTTCAGAGTAAAACATTTGAAAAAAACAAACAAAAATGTTCTGGTGCTCCTAATCGGAAATATTTTTTTATTTAAACTTTTGACTAAAATCGGGTAAAAAGCGTCTTTGTTCACAAAAAAGAACAAAATTTGACATTATGACTTGGTCTTTAGATGTACTAAGAATTACATATACATATTATTGTATAATTTCTATCATACTATTTTACCAATAAAAAATTGTCATACTGACACACTTTTGTTTTTTTAGTCACTTAAGAATTTGGAAATTTTATTCCATCTGAGATGGTTTTGTGAAACATCTAAAGATATAACTTATTTTTCAGTTTAAGGTGAATCAGCAAATTGTTCGCTGTAAAGCTTTAAAAACCCTTTTCAACAACAACTAGTTTTAAAACCTTTTTCACTGCAACATGGTCAACTACATGTTATCCTGCAGAAGGTCATTCTCATAAGGAAACTCCCTTTAACGTTAAGAACAATTTGCGGGAGCAATATTATATAAGGACAAAAATCGAATAATAAATCTATTTCAAATCCTATTTGTCCCTTTTGGTCCAGTCAAAACACCAAGTGGTTAATTTTTGTTTGGGGATTCTGCGTCCAGTTTCTTTCAACAAAAACTGATCATAGATTTCTTGACACAGTATAAAATTTTATTATGTATATCATATTTACTGCAGTCCATTCAAAAAAATCAACTTATATTCTAGACTTCTATTTCAACTTTGAAGGAAGCAGCTTCTTCTGACAAAACATCAAGTGAATAGTTTTTGTTAAAGGATTTTTGCGTCTATTTTCTTTTTACAGAAACTGATTATGGAAAACTATGTATATCATATTTATTGCAGTTTATTCTTAGAAATAAACTTATATTCTAGTTCAACTTTGAAGGGAGCAACATCATATTTAGGAATAATAAATTGTGACTCATTAACCCATCCCTATACCGTGAGAACTTTAAGATAGGAAGGAGGTACAAGAGTAAGACAACACCTATCAAAAAGATATACCTAATTCATACCCACCCTCCCTTTTATATACCTTGAAGGTCTTAGATTTGATAAAAGTCGACAGTTGGGCAGGATGGACATCCCCAATTTTAATTCTTCTTATCCATAACCCTACCTCCGAGACCTTACAGCTTTTTAATAAGGTTTGATAGTCTCGAGTGGAGAAAAATCGAAAAGCTTCTTTTATGGAACCCTAGCATGACACGAAAACGCTCAAAATTAAACTGAAAGTAATAGACAGATTAACCTAGTTTTGTTCGATCTGACATGAAATCGTGCTATATGGACCATCCAACTTTATTGTTATTGATTACACATGATCGAAGATCTTGCTTGAGAACAGGTATAAAACTTCCTACTTTGAACAAAAAAATGGAACCTTATAATCTATATTTATAAAATAAACCTCAATCTAGACTAAAGACTGATTTGTTGAATGAAGCAACAGCATGGCCAGCTAAATGATGGCCATGGTGACAGTTATGCCCATCCTATAATCCTTAGTTTGTTTTTGTCGGCATATCTCACATAGTTGAGACCAATTCTGTTATCACTTGATTGTCACCATCACGTTGGGTGGGTGATTTCTGTCGGCAGAATTCTCCTCTGCACCCTCTCTGAGAAAGCACCTTCGACACAGGTCTCTGCAGCAAAACATTGACTTCTGAAGTTCTAAAAACAGATGTTCGACATGTGAGAAAGAAAATTGGGAAGAGGGACAAACAAGACAAATGGAATTATACAGGGTGTTCTCCATGTAATTTGGACTGTTTTGTTCCAATGTTAATGTATCAAAGCAGATATTCTTTAACTCAATCTTTATCAAAGCCTTGTTTTGTTTACATTGACATAAGTCCTATCTAGTGTTTCAGATAGCAAGATGTATAATAGCTCAATGGCGATAATTCACTTTTTGACAGTGGTATATCATGAACTTCTGTCTGTCAGTATCTTTGCTCGAAAGAATTTACCCATTCAGCTGGGGTTTTTTTCAACAAGAGATTCAGTACTCATAATCTTAGTTTTTGAATCTTTAAGAATTATAGTAAACCCGAATGATCAAAGGTAACATCATCATCACTCCTATTCGCATTGTTGGCTGATTTCGTATATAGAAATTTGTTCAGAGAGAAACCACACTTCAAGCCTTTTACTTGGAGAATTAGATAAAAAAAGGGATGTTCTGCTGTCAAACTAGAAATTGGCCTCTGAATATACTCATCACAAATTGATAAGCGTTCATAAAACCGTATAAATACACATACTTCATGATTCAATCAGTACTGATTTTAATCAATGCAGAATATTTATAAAAATAGCATGTCAAAAATTTACTCAATTTGAATCAAAATCTGAATTTTAATATCATTGGTTGGCTAAAGTGTATTCAAATATTTTTGCCTACTTTGATTGACATATCATCTAGTTTACCACAAATTTACACAGATTTAATGAATCAATTAAGATTTGATACCTGTTTGAATCTAATTTGAGATGTCTATCATGTTATGGCTAAAGGCAAAGGCAAACTTATATACGCCTTTTTCTATTGGGTGCTTTACCTTGAAAAGCCAAGTATTGAGTCATTAAACAAACAAACAAAATATATGCTATATTGAAGTGGCTAGTGGGGCGTATTAGGGGTGGGGAGGGAATGGTTTACTGTACCACAACATTTTTTAAAGACTGGTTTGAGATTACTTCTTCTCTGAAAGACCATCATTGTGCTACTGAAAGAGATGGCTCTACCTCTTACAATCATATTTCCTAAAATTTGTGTATACTAATGTATAAGAATGTATACTAGTGTATACTAATCTGATGGAGATCATAAAAATCTTTTGAAAAAAAATAAAAAATTGAGATATACTTCTTCAAATTCAAAATGGGATTGTTTTTCAGAAAGCATATCTTAAGCGTTCTCTTACATACTCTTAAGCTATCAATCTTTCCTTAATTCATGTGACTTAATACCAAAATCTTCTATAAGAATTTCCAAAACTTTTAGAAAAAAACTAACAAAATTGGACAAATCGTTCACTTAAGTCTTTAATATGTGTTTGAAAACGAAGGGAGATTTGTAAGATTTACAAACCCATAATCCCTCACGTCTAATATTTTTGTTCATTCATGAAAAGTCTTTTCATAAACATTTACCATTCATTTTTGTTGAGATCAGCTTCAGCAGTTATCAGAAAAGATTCTGTGAGAAAACAATCTGATTTAAAGACAAGGTTCCAACAAGATCCAACAGATTCATAATTGATTCGTCATAAACAAAATGTCCATCTTAAGTATTTTTACATAAACCCGAGGGGTAAAGACGTACGAGATTTATTTTTAAACAATAGTATTCCAATAAGATTTGGGAAGAAACAATAAAAATTCGAGTAAAGGTGTACGCATAAAACTACTGTAATTGCATATAACCATAACATGACATTACATATACCCTTAAAGGTATACAAGATATATACTAGTTTGAGCAAATACGCATGCGATTTCATATCTCTGCAAGACATTTTCTGGCAGAAGGTTTTCTCCCGGCTTAACATATCTCTTCTTTTGTCGGCTCATAAATCATTCTTCTAATTACTCTTGTTAAATTACTTGATTAGAACCAATCATCGAGTTATCGTACCGTGAACATTAAGACGATTCCATCACTATTAACCTGTCAAGTAAAAATGAAACAATTAAAAAATGGTGTCATTTATTGATTGTGGGTAAGGACTGATTTTAAGGTGGACACATATGTCCAACTAAGAACAAATTGTGATTAATCACAGTGAGACGAGTTGATTGTACAATGAGTGATCATCATCAATCTGATTTACTATGTAACAATTACAGTCCCATCATTGTTTGATAGTAGATTAAAGGCCTGATTTTTGATGTGAATTTCAATCGTTGTTTGATAGTAAATTAAAGGTCTGACATTTGATGTGAATTTCTAAAGATTAAACATCATTTAAAGGCTCTAAACAGAGATATGTACAGAGGGATATATGATAGTTCATGGTTTATGCACTTAGGATGAATTAACCATGTACAAGCTCTTTACGTACTTATTAAGGCAATAGCTTAAGTCCCGCCTAGTGTTTCGTCAGCTACCAACTGACTACTCAATTACCCTCACATGATATGCGTCGACCCGTCGGCATTGACTAACGATAGTTAATGTGCCCTTCCCAATAGCTCGAGTCGAGTGCATTTTATTGCATCGTTTGCAAGGACGCTCACCTCTACTGTATTCAAATCTCTTATCTAGTACGTATCTCATGACGACAATACCTAAATGCTTAATACTAATATCTGCGAAAAATCTTTTTCAAAAGAAATGTTTCTCGAACGGGAATGGGCCAAAAACTGATATTTTGAAATAATTATGATGTCATAATTATGCATACGTTTTATTATTACAATAGGCAATTAAAGTTGTACAATACAACCCTATTAACGATTATCCTTCACATTTTTGAAGTATAAAGTCATATTATTTGCTGATTATGCAAAAAGTTGCACTGCAAAAATATTGTTTTATTTTGCACCTTTTTGTCCATAACTCATGAAATAATTAAATGCCAGAGGTCAGTGAGTTGACTGTGATAAATAAGAGCTGCAAACTCCCCTCATCATCATGGCACATTTGCTGAGAAGAACAAAAATTGATATTAAAAGTGATATCAAAAGTGTTTTTAAGAATCTCAACACAGATACGAATAATGCAGAATGACTCGACTAAGACTCTTCCCAGTGGAAAGAGCGAAACCCACCGTGAATCAGGTGAAGTAGGATTTGCTTTCAGAGTAAAATCTACTATGCAGGCACCCAGTTCGAGTGAATATTCGGAGTGCAGATCTTGAAGAATTTTCCTCCTTGAAGGTCTAAACTCAAGAAATTTCCACTCTGTAGGTCCACTGGGCGAATTTCATCGGATAGTTAAGATGATAAACATGTTTAATGGCAAGAAAGTTGGTCATATGTCTTCTGGTGACCATTAGAATGAAAAAAAGTAAGGTGATAAAGTGATATGGGAGCAAATGGATGCACCTATAATGAAGGCTAATGTATCAACACCAGTTCTATCAAGTGTTTCATGAGGTACCAACGCGCTGATTAATATCAACTTACACCATTACAACTCATTTGATTCCTCCCCATCACGTCTAGAAGCAGGAAAGCACAAATAAAATGTAGTAATATACATATCAAGAAACCTCACTGTAAATACTCGATATCAGATATGGGGTGATTAAGGAATGGTTTATTGATTTTACGTGCACAAAGTGAAGAAGATTCTAGATGGTTCGGAAATATGAGAGAAAATGGAGTTGTGTTGTCGGCGAGAAGGAGTGGGGTATTAAGAGGAAATGTCTAACTTATCTGGTCCCTATTTTTAACTGCATTTCAACTATTACATTTGATTAATTGGTTATATAAATAAAGGCATAAATTGATAAATTGCATAAATTTACCTGGCTAACTAGACTTTGTTATAGGAATTGCCGGACTTTGAACAGTCAACGTCCCCCTTTACCTAACTACGCCCATGCATACTGTGGAGGAGTGTACGTGTTTACTTCAACCGAACGAAGAGGTTTAATTAGTTACTTGATTGTCGAAGTGGGGGAGGAGTTGATATTTTGTTTGACATATCATCATCAGTCGAATAATTCAATGGACGTCATCATGATAATGTTTGTAATGAGATGGTCAAGAGTATTTATTGGTTGAATATTAAATCATGAAGAATCTTATTGGTTCATTTTGAAATGACACAACTATTATTTTTAAATAAACCAATCAGAATCTTGATGATGTAATATTTAACCAATAATTTGTCTAAATTAGAAAAAAATTTGAGACGATCCCTATACATCAGCTGAAAAAAGGATGATGTTTGCAATGAGAAGGTCAACGGGCAGCTATATCAGCTGGAAAAAGGGGGAGTTTCCGGAATATGTATTGATGAGTTTTCCTCTAAACATGATGATTTATTCCGAATATATCATCTATGTAAGAAATTTGAAGGAGGAGGATAAGGCGTATATAGGAGGATGAATATGTTTTGTTGGAATTGATTTTCTGGAATAAAAAGTTTGTACAATTAAACCTGAACCTGAAATTTAGACTTGAGTTTGGCGAAGACCCATGGGATCAAGCAAGAATAAGCATAATTCTCAATTTTTTTAGAATGAATATCAAGCGGGGAATATGTTTTTTGTCTCGCGTCCTGAGGCGTCTGCATCCATCGGTCTGTCGTCTACAAAATCTTCGACATCTATTTATATCACAACAAATGGTGATGTGGACAGCAGGGGTGTATATTATGTACAAATTAGTAGCGCCGCTACTCGGAAGCTCGTGCTTTACCTCGGAAGATTTCACCCAAACCAAAAAAATCAAATATATACCTAAGTTAACCCTTCAAAAAGTTCGCTACTCGGAAGGTTTACATAATATACACCCCTGGTGGGCAGTTTAATTGATTTCTTTTAGAAATGGCTGCATAGAGACATGTGTCACGCTGAAATATCAGTAGATATAGAATATATTCAATATATTTGAACAAAATTGACCTTCACAAATGTTGCTAAGCAAAATGAAATAAGATGAAATTTTCATGCCTCCATAACTACGTTTCTCAATCTTCTTTTATTTGCACATAGTTACAAAATGAGAAGCCATAGCACCTAGTTACCTAAAACAGTTTTCATCGATGAATGTTGTGCATGCAAGATATTCGTTTAAGTATTCTCTCTGATCTCTCAATGCAGCGCTTGGTTAAATTAACGTCTCAGCGATGAATAAATGAAACCTTTACTTGATCATACCAGGACAATTAGTAGAATTTGGACAGTTTAACAGTGGATAATTACCTCAAATCGGTTACCCTGCCAATGAGTAGGGAACTACTGGTCAGACATCTAACTATACCTTTACAGGACTCCAAGTGGTACAGATTGTTATCTGTTATCTGCAGGGGTGTGTTGGAACATATTGATTTTTCCGTAACTATCAGTTTTTGCGGTAGAAATTACCCAAACACCCATTGTCGGTTACCAACACCCATTGCCGGGTACCAACCTTAAAATTACAGCAGGTCATCCGTGTCCAGTACAGATCTTCCCTCCTGCAGGTCAATATGAGAAATAATTATTTCATGCCTGGATTTAGATTTTTATGTGTCCTCATTATGTGTTCATTCAGTTCTACATCTTATATTTCTGACTGTAAGCACAATTTCTTTCCACACAACTAGCTCAGAGCATAAGTCCCTTAAACGTCATCCAGTTGTCCACTTCTCCGTTGTTATAGGTGCATTTAAACTGTGCTTGCAATTTAATGATATAATTTTTGCATTTGATTTTTAATGATTTGATGCAATTCTATGAAGTCCGTACAGCTCTCTTGTCTGTGAGCCATCTAGTCCGACAATTCTTTAGTACCAGAGCATTGAAACACTGTAAAATTGGATTTATAGTTGTGATAAGTATGTAGTTTTTAATCCCTAGTTTTGTTACCGTAACTTCGTGACAAATGAAGCTAAAATAGAAATGAATACATTTTTGAAATCAGCTAAGACAGACAAAAAAAGACGGCATCAACATTTTGCGTTTTGTACTCGAAATAAAGAATCTATACGCATTTCAAAAATTGCTGTCTACACTTTTTGTACAGACTATAATTCTGTTTTTCTGCCTGACTCTAGGTCTTCAAACATATTATTCTCTCTTCCAGGGATTGTAATTGTATGGAGCGTTCTGAGTGAGTTACAGATAGAACTAAGACATCTTAAAATAATCTAACCGATGACTGTATTCTTCTCTCCTTTTTGTTCCTTAACAGACATTTTCTGTTAAAAAATATGAAAACCTTTATGAGATGACCCCTAGATGATAACACAAGGTAATAAACATGGTGAAGATCGCCATGATGGGAAACAAACTACGACGGCCTGCCTGATTCTCCATTACATACACACCATGAGTTGACATATCAATTTGTGATATTGTGATTATCAGCAATAATGAACGGTGGCTCAGCCCCGCCGAACATATATGGACATCAACATCGGGGTTATTGTTGTGCAGTGTGACCATTTGTTCTTGGTTTCTCTATGAGGGAGTGTCATAGAGATTTCCAGGTATCTTTAAAGGGCTACATATATAAAATGAATTGTTGAGCCCTCAGCGACCAAGCGATCATTCATTACTTGAATCCCAGGGTTGAGAGAATCAAAGCATATTGGGAGGGGTTTATATGTTTAGCGTCTGGCATCCAAACGTTGCCTGAAGATACGACTTTTGGCGTCTGTGAGAAAATATTCACTGGCGTCTGGCTTCTAGAGCTTTTTATCTCGAGCGTCTGGCGTCTACAAAAATACTTTTTGCCGTCCATGCGTCCTGGGTACCCATATAAAATTAATTAGCGAACCCTCAGCGACGTAGCAATCATTCATTACTTGGATCCCAGGGTTTATGAGAATCAATGCATACTCTCTCTGCTCTGACATGGAGATGTGTACGACTTCATTTTTTCTGAATCAATTATCAAGAGAAAAATTACAGGTCATTAGAGATAATACCTAACCCGATTAACGAGGTACTTCAGATGTTGATTGGATGTCAGATCAGAATCAATTCAACACTAATCAAAAGAGACGTTATGTTGAAGTCGGCATTAAGTGAATACTCATCGGTCATATCACTCTAATCACCAATTAATATCTCCTTAAATTTGATAATTAACTCACAAAAATATCTCTCTTCTCTATTCATTCGGTATATTGTTTGAACAAAATTGCTAGAGGAAAAATTTATTTAGAGATGATGATTTGAATAATGAAGCAATCAAATATGTTCCAATCTCAGTAATCTGCCGAATCTTTTATAGCTCTCTCCTGGCAATAGAAAAGAAATTAGAGGCCTTACGTTTTTGGCAGAAATGATTTATTGGCTTCAACTGTCGAAATGTAATTAATTGAGTTGAGTTTCACGAGGAGTTACGAGGGAAAATATTGAATTAGGGAAAGTATCCCGGAAAAGGGGCCTGATATACGACTACCAAATCTAACTACACTTTACTTTACCCCCTTTCAAACAAACCCAGAATTTGTCATAGTTCAGATCTAGGCCCGGCCCAATGATGTGATATGAAAAATGACCTGTATGAGATTAATAGTTGATATGATATTTGACCTATGGGTTCCGTTTGAGGCCTAATCTTGTTGAGAATGATTCTCGTGCAGAAGATATCAATTCCGCTGTTGTATCATCAACGTTCAAGCAGGATTTAGTTTATTTATTCATGAGAAGTGATCGATTGATGGGCACGTATTTCCATTTTTTCTAACTATCTATTTGCGTGAATCTTCCTACTTTTCTCAATTGGGTACATTTTAGATTTTATCCGTTCTATGTTTCAAAATACATGTGACAGGATTTATCATGCACTTGTGATGGAGCAGCCATGTACACGCTCTTTACTTGCTTATTGTAAGTCTTAACGACTGACATGACTACCTTATCCCCCCTCGTATAACACGGAATGACCCTGTGGCGGAGTGGCCGGCCCGTCCGCTGCCCCAAAAATATCTGGAAAACGTCCCTATAAATGACTTTTTTTCGGACCGGAAAGAATTGTGCTGCCACTCCGCCTCTGGGTTGACCCGACACACTGTTTTCTGCAATCAGACGCCTTTGCATTGAGCTAGCTGTGAGTACCCCAAAATGTGACCACAATAACTAGGTTTAGCTTTTTGCACCCGTACGTACATGGTTGCGGATGACATCAACTTGCTTGCACGATCATGTTTTACGACAGCTCTAATCCCATTTACCGGCTATGTACAAATGTTGTGAATAGTCAACACAAGTCCCGCGTGTTTTCATCCATGTTTATCCGCGTCGTCCGCACGTGCGTGTCTGCGTGTGCGTGCGTGCCCGCGTGAACACATCCCACCATATCTATAAGTCGTCATAGCTTAATCGTGTGAAAATAAGCATGAACTTTCATATACATACATACTCGTATTCATCAACAATTTAACATACACATTTATATTCAAATCATATCTTTCTTTCATAATATTCTTAATGTATATTCATGAACACGGGGCAGAACAATTCCTATATACAGATACACACACGAACGAATTCGAGAATTTCTAATCAACTCATCTTGTTAGCTAGTACTAGCTTTATGAAATCCTGAAGGTTAAATTGCTTTTTTTTTTCTATATTCATAAACATCTTCTTGTTTCTACTTTTTTTATTTTCTGTGACGATCATTCAAACAACTTTTTTTCTCTTCACTCACACTCACACATAACTTAATAATAGGTATACATTGGGGAAACGTATAGAGGCTGGTTTGTCGGCAAAGATGAAAGTTATTTCCTATTGTTGACGAACTAAATTTTATGTCAATAGTCGGATGGCATATACAATAAACGTTTTGTGGCGCTTATAAGAATTTCTCGAAGCTTAATCTAAGTAAACCAATTATAATACATATCAATTGTTTAACGTTTTAACCAATGAGAATCGTTTCTATTGTTAACTGACCAATCATCAGCGAGTACATTGTTTTGTCGGTTTTGTTTGATGTTAAATGTTAATATCTTTCCCGCCTTAAAGTTTCTCTTGATAACCGCCTTGGTCCATCCCTATTTTTCGTAAAACAATGCATGAAATAAATAAGTAAAGAAATGATTAATTGCAAGTAGTCATTTCGCAGCCAGAGGCGGTCCTCAGTATGAACATCAAACATACCGGCTATATTTATGATGAGATGTCGGGAAGCTTTGATGTCTGATGGAATTGTGTCGGCATCTTTAGATGTGGGGATTTTGTAGATGAGTGTTGTTTGGTGACCAACGGTTCTATACTAGTACGATAGGTGGAGAACTTTTATTTTAGTTCTCTACTAAGAGTTGTACTGAACACATCTCTGTGATAATATATAACATTAAACAATAAATACTTCTTAAACGTTGATGAATCAAACGCTATTAACTTAAAGTATATATTACACCACCGTGTTTGATTAGAACAGAAATTTTTTATACTTCTTCATTCAAGATTATATTCGCACTAACATACACTTACGTTGTTGGATAGATAAGAAGAAAAATGTCGCCTCCTAGCAGAGCACCTTCAGTATGTTCTGGCTTCGTCTTACAAGGGCAATGTGTAAGTATTATCATTCACTTAGAATTTTTATATTTTCATATTTTAGATTGTAAGTAATATGATTTGGTACTGTTTAATCTTGTTAAGGTTTTGAACGTGAAATATTTACATTCGGGTCTTAAAAGTTTATAGTTGGATGTTCTAACTTAAAAAACTTTTTAGCGATCAGAATTATTTACCTTTAATATCATATTGAAATTTAATGATTTTTTTGAATTTGGTATTCATTGATTTTAAATTGACTCGTGTAATACATTTTAGGTTTGAATGAATTTGGGGTTACTTGTTTTATGAATGTAAGAGATTTGCAGCAAGAGATGGACCAACTCTTGTTCTCACTATAAACTCATAAAGTACTTCAAAGTCATAAGAGTCTCCACTCACTGTAAATCTTACACTGAATTTGAACCTATCATTTAGCTCTAAGCTTCAATACCTTCAACATTCATTCGCTTTTAGTATAGCATTCGGAACTAACAAATTAACTTTTAGAGTTTCTTCTTGACCTTGAATATGAATTTAACTTCTCAAAATTTCTTTAAATAATTTCTAATAAAAAATTTCTAATAAAAATATATAGAATGGACTAAGATGTAAATTCAAGTTCAAGGTTTAGGACTATGGATTCGTCTTGGTAAAGCCAAATTGTTCCTGGTTTGACTGTCACTTAAATCATACTTAGACTTTTCAGTTTTCTGTAAACAAAATTTTAGGTTCTAAATTTTACTCTCATACAATTCTACATTCACTTTAAACTTCATACGATTCTTACTCGTTGGTGTATTATATCAGCTAAGTGTGAAAGTACAGATAGATGGAAGCAACATCAATATTTGCATATATGATATTCACCATTTTGTCTCCTTCAAAAACGTACGGTTAAATAAATATTAACTCTGCGGAAAAGATGATAGAGAAAGGCATTTACTTTGTGACTGATACAGTTTTTAATGTAGATAAGTGAGACTGCGGGTAGTTATAAGGTTGAGTGCGTGATTCCCTGTCTTTTAACTTAGATATCCACACTTCCGTTTCTATCAAAATCAAATTGTCAATTTCATCTTCCCTTATTGTCTACTCATACAAATTATCAAATATATATTTTCTATTTTCCTAATTTGTTTTTTTTTGAATGAAAAGAAATAATACCTCCGCTTTGTATGAGGTTATAATTGTGGTAAGAAATTGACTTGCAAGTGACGCCTTGAATCCTACGAGTTCCTTTGTTTTATAATCACGGATAAGTTATAGACCTTAATTAATTAAACTATTTATCAATTAAGGGTTTTTATTATTTACTTTCTTTAAACTTAACCTCTAGCTTAATAAAGCCCATAGGTATAATTAGTAATGCGTGTGTTTGTCATTTCAATGAATAACTTTTTTTGATATATTTTATACGGGATTGAAAGAAAAGTACGCTTTGATTATCTTTTTAATGACTTGGAAGTACTTTATGAAAGAATAAGTGAGAAATAATTGGCTCTGTCTGTAATACATTAGTGCTATAACACTGTTATTTCGATGGTATTGTAAATTAGGGAATTTCCAATTCTATTTAATTATACGACGGACTGATAAGTTACTTGTATATTTTATGTGAACTATTATGTACTATCTGGTCAATAAATGATAATAATAATAATATAATAATAATAATAATAATAATAATAATAATAATTAAATCATCAATTTATGTTAACTGTTCTTCATAGTTAAGAATAAACAAAATTTCCATATCATATGTATTGTTTACAGTTATTATCATGTTTCTAAATATTTCATTCTTTTTATTTTATAGGACCACTCGAAACATTCGCCACTCGCTTTACTCGCCGCAACATGCAAAAAGATCGGACGCCCGACGAGTCCAATCCTCGACATCAAACCACAAAAGAAAATTTTCCAACCGTGGAATTATTCGAGTGAAGATCAAATCAAATCAACTCGCAACTATGAAGCACCTTTATCGCCATCGTCGAAAGTTCGTAATTATTTAGAAACGAGTAACTTTGCATTACCACCGAGTCCACCGTTAAAACAAGAATATAGAAAATCACCAACAAATAATGACTTTAGATATGTATCTGTTCCCTCACAAATTGTAAGTCAACCTCCACGAGAGGCACATCAAATGTCGCCTCCAATGAGCATGCGTATGACAAAAACATCATCGTGTACACAATGCGTCAACGGACACCGTTGTAGTGACAATCCGCTTCCCGTATCCCGCTCAACTCCGTCACCTATGATCACACCACCTCGTTCTCCGACACCTGTTCGTCCGTCATTCTGGACGCTTCCTTTACCACACATTCCAAGTTCGCAAACACAATCGACACCTTCCATCATTCCAACGTCACAAATGTATCGACATCTCCAACAACAATCGTCGCAAGCTGCACAAACGACAGTTCCGTCAACACAAATATACCGTCAAGAAATGTCGTCAAAAGCTGAAAGCATTATGTCTCAAGCACCACAAGTCGGACCTCAAACACAACTTTATACACTCGGGACAACGACGCCTGCTGTTACCGTCCAACAAGTCAACGCTGGTGTTACCCGTCGCTGTCGTCGTTGTAAGTGTCCGAACTGTGTTTCCGGACAGCAATCAGAACCAAACAAACCTAAACAACACATTTGCCATATTGCCGGTTGCGGTAAAGTTTACGGTAAAACGAGTCACCTTAAAGCCCATTTGAGATGGCACGCTGGACTTCGACCTTTTGTCTGTAACTGGTTATTCTGTAACAAATCTTTCACCCGATCGGATGAGTTACAACGTCATCTTCGTACACATACCGGGGAAAAACGATTCGCTTGTCAAGAATGCGGAAAACGTTTCACCCGCTCCGATCATTTATCAAAACACATGAAGACCCATCAAAATAAACTGAACAAAAATAACGAAGTTAAAGTTGAACCAGAACCTATGGAGAGTGAAAATGTCGAGGTTGAAGTCACCGTTGATGTCGAATCTTAGACTGTTATATTATATATGATGGGGATAAAAAATATAGAAGAAATTATGTTGGAGATAATAAAACAATTTTGAATTTTCAAAATGATTTAAAAAGTCTTGTTGCGGATATGGTGGAGATCTTTTTCAAAAAGGGACATACTAGCAAAGTACAAACTTTAATTATTATTAATGCTTTTTATAAAAGCTACAAGCTAAACGTCTAGATTGTATATATTTGAAATTTTAGTTTTTTTCGTTCAATACCAATTGTAAATATGTTGTACAAACTATCATTATGATACAAAAGAATCAAACATATAGAAAATAATTCATTGTTTCTTCAATTGCTCGGGTCACATTACAAGGGGGGTAATGGGGGTTGACCACACATGGTGTGAGGAAGAGGGAAAGGATGGGTTCTAAGGGTTTGTATCTGGTTCTCTATAAATATAGACCTGGCTACTGAAGGATCTACGATTTTCCAATCTGCTTTATTTAGACCACGGTAATCTCTCCATTATCTTTTTAAAGTTTTACGTGCGTGGGGGTGTTGAATCTGAAGCTTTAAACATAAATGTTAAAAGATTAGATTTGCCAGTAATAAGGGAGCTAGTATCCGAGTCGAGTAGTAACGCAAACAAAACAAAAAAAAACGAACATTCTTCCAAGAACAGATCAGGGAAATGCAAGTATTGAATTGAATTATATTTTTCTTGGAAAAATAATGGTTCGTAATTGCAATTTAAAGCCATTACCGGTGTAGGTTGTCCTCAATAGCTTAAACAAAACAACATGATGTACGGATCCCTGTATGACCGAAAATGGAACGATAGTTAAATGAATGAATTTTTTATTATATGATATAAATTCGATGACCTACAAACGGGGCTGGTTATTGGAACTAATATTCTGAGGGCAGAAAAAATCATATACATCATGCTGAAGTAAACAACTATTACATCATTTCGATTCTGTACTGAAATTTTGATTTCGTATTGTAGCTCAGGTCGGTAGCACCGCATTAAACTCCTAAAAAAAGATGAACCGATTACCGTATATTCGTATAATTTGGTACACAGCTGAACATAGGATATCTAAATATGTATGCGAAACATTGACAATTAGAAATCAAATATGAAACGGTTAGATGATATTTAGTGGGAAGAAAGAAATTGTCTATATTTTCCCCATTTTTTCCCAAAAGATGAATATGTATTTGAAGTTGGGAGTTTATATCATGCGTCGTTGTTGAGATAACGAACCACCTGCTGTAACATACCAGGCCGTGTCATTCAGTTGGCCATGGTCACACTCAGTAGTTGATATGTGAGCTTCTTTGCACCGTGTGTGTGTGTAGTTTTGGACTGTTTATCTTGTGAAGCTAATTAATAACATGGATGGAACCATGTCCACTGCGAATTGAACCTTATTCTAAAGTTTTGCTAATCGATTTAAGGAAAACGGCTGCTGCATTCCGGATTCAGGAGGTCACTACAGGAATGTCGATATCGACTTGATTAAGAGCGTAAAACTCTGCAACTTCGGATCTTATTTAGACAAGTTCCGTAGGCATAACGAAGTGAAACGATGCGAAGGAATGTCAATTATTTTGTGTCAGGTCACCAGGTATAACCTTGCAGAACACCTTAGTCATTCAGGGTGACATTCCCTGTTTACGGAAAGTCACAAATCCCAATCGGAATTTCAATCACACTAAAGAGCGGTCTGTGATTCATAGAAACCTCGAAACGAACGAACGACGCCAGCTCAAACTGATAAACCATCCATCCCTCAACAATCCCATGGGAAGGACATACAAAGAACCAAGGGAAAAAACTCAACTGTTAAACAATGACGACCTATCATTCCTTCTTCCTCAACGAAAATTCCATCTTGAATTATTGAAAAAGGAAGAAAAAAATAATACTCGTGAAAATAGAAAAGATGAAAGCGATGAACACGACACAAAGAAAAGTTTAGACTAAAGTTACTAACTTTTGCAGACGCGACTTTCATTTCATGGCAGATTAAGTTAAATAAATAAGTTATATGTCATGAGCGGGTTTCTTAAACACAGAGAATTCGTAATCGACATATAGACATTTTGAACTCGAAGTTACTATAGAATTTTCCAATATGTTTAATGAAAACTGTTTCAGTACTAATCATTACATTACTCATACAAGCTTGAAAAAAATTTTGACTCTATTTTTTGACCATGATTAATTATTACATTGAAACATTTATGACTTGAATGGGGACAATTTTATTAGGTTAGTGACTTGTCGTTTAATACAATTTATTGTGATCCCATTTTTTTTCAAAAGTGCTACAAAATAGGGAAGGAGAGTGGAAGAAGTTTTTGAAGTCCAGTATATGGATATTTTCCAATTTTGTTAAATAGTTTAATCAAATCGAAGGGTTCTTTATTGATCTTAAACTGAAGGTTTTATCAACTGTTTGGATGATCAGATTAGAAGTTGTACTAAAAGTAAGTTTAAAGCTTGGTTAATAAAAAAAAGCCACATGAAAAGAAATGTAAGGGAGATAAAACAATCGTCTCCCTATTCACGAGTTAACTTAGTTGTAATTTTCAATCTATTGGAACCTTGATGGGACACAAATTCTCTAAAAGCAGGATCATTCTCAAATCAGTGTTCAAGATGAGGATTTTTATACTTTCGTCGGTTACACTGAGAGGGAGGAGTCAATCTCTGAGAAATTGTACGGGATTTTAGTTTAAACAATCGGACCTTTGTAAGATTTCCAAAGAAACAACAGGATTTCTTCAAAAAATGTACGAGATTTCTCAACAGTGATTTACTCCTCGGGATACTTAGTGTACCCCAAAGTGGTTCATGTAGGGGACATTTCTGGTAAAAACAGCCATAATTTAATTCCGCTTATTCATCTGTAACTGTCATTTTTAAAGGACCATAAATAACAAGTGGTTTAAAATCTTTAAATATGAGCCCTGCTTTGATATAATCAAAAAAACTCATCCCAAAACTCCACTGATTTTAGAAAGAGAGGTTGAACTAAACTAATAAACTATTAAAACAGTAACGAAATCTCCATGCAACACGAAGAGAGATGACACAAGGAAGTCCTCATTTTGTCATTACTTAAAACTTCTTCAAAATGATTGGTGAAGGATATCAGGCAAATTTCCTTTTAAGATCAAGAATAATTGCTTTCGGAATACGAAAGAATATTGTGCCAGGTTTGACAACTTTCCAATTTCTTTTCTATTTTTTTACTCAATGAAATTATAATCATAGTTGAGTTTTCTTGTAAAAAGAAAAGGTATCGGAAAGGACGATATGACAAAAATGTTTATTTCTGTAAGGGGTGGCACATGAGCAGAAAGTTACAACGTGAATTAGCGAAAAAACCTTTTGCTTACTTAGTTTATTTATATTTCAGGTATATATATATAAAAGTTTTGGAAATTTGATGGGATTGGTAGAAGCTATCATTATGACGAATCGGGCTATAACTTCAGCATCATATTGTATTTTGTATGTACTAGCTGGCTATCAAATCCCCCTTATGTAGACTCAGTGGATTGCATTCTTATGAAATCGAATCCAAAAATCAAATCTAATAAAGTAAATAGCAGTAACTGGGTTATTGAAACCATTGCTAGATTCTACCTCACATCAACAATAATTGTTAGTAGGAATGGAATTTCCGTACTCAAAGATGCTACAGAGATTGCTGACGCCTTAACAAACACCTGATTCAATAACCTAGCAGTATATATTCATCATCATGTCTAAAGCTGACCATAATCTTACGTATGGGGTTGAATACCTATCTCTCTAAGGACTTGTATTACTGTGTTTAAAAAAATGCTTAAAACGTTTATTTCCTGCTAAAAAATACACCCGGAAAAAAAATAAAAGCAGAATCAGTTATTTCATTTATGTATTTTTTTCTTTCGTCAGCATTATATAATAAGTGAGCTCACCTCTCGTCTTACCTGATACATCAATATAGCGGTCCTTCTACTAAGGAACATGGCGGAAATATAAAGAATTCCAGAGATATTTAAGATAAGCTAGATAGGAGGTAATTACATTACTTCGGGCAGTCAGGAATGGCAAACATGACATGGCTGAATTTACTCCTCTATCAGATCTTACCGATTTTTAAACGTTTTTTTATCCGAATAATTAGTATCATACACGCCCCTATGTCTCCAGTTTGACCAGATTGTTCTCTTTTCATTTTACCGTAACTGTTTAGCGGGTCCGTTACTAATTTGATTACATGGTTTTGATAGATGATAATAAAACGTATTGGTGATTGTAGACGGCTCCAAACGCGATACATTCATATGGTTATTGTTCATAGAAGTCTTTCATAGGGGGAAGCTTGTATCTATTGTAAATCTATTAGAACTTGGATTAAACTATGTGAAAACTAAAGATATACAAAGACTTTTGGAAACAGATGATAGATTATGTTCATTGAAGTTAAAGTGAATTGACTTTTTCAAACAATTGGTTAAGTCAAGCTGGTCATTTGTTTGATGAACCTGGAAATCATAAATGAGTCTTTTTCTGCTATCGATACAGGAGGAGTGCAGTATCAGTTTAAGCCATAACTATCTGCAAATTATTAATAGCTAAACACTTTTGGTTGGTCTTTGTCAACTTCTGGCAGCTTATTAGCGCACGTTTGCAAGAAGGTACGGACGCATGCAAGAAGATGTCTAGGTACCAATACCGCCAATGCCATTCTCAACTTTTAAGCAGTAAAATACAAATGCCGTAGAAAAATCCTGCGATAATGAAATCAGACGCTTGCAAGAAGAAAAATATTTTGTTGGTTACTGACTCTTTGGACTTGGGAGCGTGACGAAAATAACCATTAAGCATCAAGCAAACATTATTGAGTCTCTTACAGTGAGGGAAGCTTGCGTCTATTGTAAAATGGAGGTATAGCCTGTGTAATATCTAACCTGACATAAGGAACTTTATAAAGGGATGGAAAAAATGTTAAATATTTATCAGAGTGGATTGATTGGATACAATAAAATAAAGTTCAAGTCAAGATGCTTGATGTTCGGTGAATCATTCATTTCTGGAAATCAAAGAACAGGCCTACTACAGTTCTAGCTATTCCCAAAACTTCAAAGTTGTCGGAAAGGAATGAAAACAAAGTATCACGAAATGAAAATGACAAGAAGGGAGGGGTCACTAAAAGGACAGCATATAATGTCTTCTTTCTTGAATCAACTTTATTGACCAAACCTAGGTTCATTTTTCATGTCCATTAAAAGCCACATCAAAATATGTTTTGAACTTTTAATCGATCATACAACAGTCAATTCGCGTATTCCGGTTCTCCAAATAACTTTGAATATATAAACAGATTTATCAACCGATGACTCAGACGATTATTATTGGCTTTGTTTTTCACAAACAGCCATTACTATGTGTTACAGACAACAATACGCCTTTAGAACTAAACCTAGTACTTGTTCGCGATTGCTATAAAGAGACTTGATGTCTTACTGAAGGATTAATAGAGAAAATATCGCATGTATGGACTAACAAAGAACGTCCAGGTGATTATCAACACAATTATTTTTTTTGCTCTTTTATACGAACAGGCACAATAACAAATATATTTGCTATATGAAACGTAATCACAAGATCATGTGATCTACTTGAACCAATAAGATGTGGTTTAAAAATTGATGTGACCAATTATGATGCAGGTTCGAAATTTTTACTTACCTTTATTTATAAGATGAGGTCTAGTATAGAAAAAAAAATAAAATCGCTTCCAGGTCACCAGTAGTATATGAATGAAATGAAAATGTATCGTATGTATGTGTGCCTTTTCAGATGAAATGCCGACATGTTTGTGCAAGTCATGTTTTTATATTCGAGTATTCTCTGGGTGTGTTTGCTGTCTTTGTGAACCAGATGGGGGGTCAAAATTTCTCCTTTGATTCTGAGGGGGTATCAAATGTTTTTACAGATTTTCTGTATTAAAAATGCCTGCTCAAATGTGAATGTATCCTGTTATCCTCAAAGACTTAACATTTCTTTACATATCAAAATTCTTGGAATCTTCCTCTTTTATACATGCACTCATATACCTTCTGATGTTTTATTACACGTGCTTCACCCATTCTTTTAATAGCCATAGGCTCACCGCGTGCTAATTTCACAGCCCAGAATATCCTTGGCATTTGTTTGAAGAGATGAGTCCACATATATACATTGTTAGCTAACAGTGCCCTTTTTTGCTGAGGGTTGAACTTGAGAGAAAAATAAATGACGAGAGAGGTAATCTCTGCTATATGGGAGGGAACAAGGGAAATGGAAGAACTTTCAGCCAAAATATTTTCTGTTGTGAACTGGATTAGTAATAAAAGCCAGTCTAAAGTTGAATTATTTTCCACTCCTTTTTTTTTAAATAAACAGTTATATCTATGTAAGATTTAGGCAAGTATGAGAGCAAGTGTTTTCAGAGTTTTTGATAGATGTGTCGATCATGACATGAGGGTCAAAATCTATTGGTATCATCCCACCGATAAGAATTAAGACTTCCCGCGAGGGACAAAGAAGTAGAAAGAAAATCCAATAAGATTTCTAAAATAACAAAAGGGTTCTAACGTAGTAACAATCAGAATCCTGGGTGAAGCTCCTTGAGATTTCTAATACGCCAAAAAATACAAAGTTTCAAACAGAGTTCTAAGCAGGACAAAAAAGCACGCAGTCAGCTCTTATAAGCTGGGGGCAAAAGACTACCAATCCATTTAATGTATTAAGCTTTTTCAAAGCATTAAATCTGCATTTCCAGTGCATTTTCTTGAGGTCAAAAGCCATCGCATACTATGAAACTCGTTATCCAAGGTTCATCATTGAGAACATTGGTGTCAATTTTACCATTGACACTTTTACTAAATATACCAATAGGGGGTTGCACACTACAACGAGATTGCATATGAGGTGACAACCTAACAAAATGAAATCGCCAGACTTTAAAGGGATAAAGGGTGGTCAACGAGCCATAAGTCACCCAATATCCATCACGGTCAGAAGCACCACCCAACCAACACCAAACTTAGTTCCGAATGACAATAAAAAATGGCCATGGGTGCAAAGATATAGTTATTGCACAATCTATCTAAAAAAGACCTCTAGGTATCAAATTTACGAACGCCCATTTTATAATAAATCTTGACCATGTGTGAAGCAATATATACTTGAATGAATGTGACGGGTAAAGCGTTGGACAGATCCACCCATAAATGTTTGTGAAATATTCCGCCGGACACTCCTTTTTGCATGGCAATTGGTCTTTGTCCGTAAACAAAAATAATTGTTGCCAGTTGTATGTCAAATGTTGTTTTCGATTCTCTTTGAGTGCCGAGTTAGAGATGGAAATGATTGATATAGACAAGAAGGTCAACGCTTGGTTTTGGTATAGTACTGGTTGATATGACCTTCAATTTTGAGAAAAAGTCGATTTTGAAAAGCTGAATATTTCTATCTTTTTTATTCTTCAAAATGTTTAGATTTGAGCAAAGATTGTAATATTCTCTTTGAGAAGGGTGGAGTTGGATCAAAAGATTATCTTTACTCTAAAACTAAAATTTCAATATTGGGTGATGGTTGGAATGACCTACCAATGATTCTATACAATGGGTCAATTATTGGCTATAAATATTTCAAAATATCTGAATTTTTTCCCAATAAACATTGAAATTTCCGCATAGATTGCGACATTTCTTTTTCAGATGGGCGGTTCCAGTTTCTTGAGATGTATTTAAATGACTCTATTGAGAACTAGAAAAAAATTGATATTATGGAAAGGATGAACCATTCTTCCTTCAGTTGATATAAGAAATTTGATGGCACTGGCTAAAATCAAATTTATAATTGGGATCACGACGCGGTCGAATTGCAGCTGTAGGCAGCTGTATGAAGCTGTATGTGGGACTTACAGAACCCCCTTCTCCCTGTGGGAGACGAGACAAATTAGACCTCTGTATGTACTATTTTTAACTATTTTTAGATGAGGTTAAGATATTCGTAAAATCTAATAATTTAGCGCTCAAAATACACCATTGTATACCGGCTGATATATCGGCCGGTTTTTCTACCGGCTAAGGCCGGTAACCGGCCATAGTATTCACCCTTAGTCAGCTTTAGAAATATATTTACTGTGAGAAAAACATGCCTATTTAGACTACTGATTAGAAAACATCAATACAATTGACAATTCAAACTAAGAATTAGTAATTGTAATGTTGTTTGGTACTAGTTGGATAAACCATCATTGTTGGAAATAAGATTTGATTATTTTTCTTAAGAATTGAGCAGAAACAGTTTATGAAAAAGTTTAATGGAGACAGAGTTCTTTTTCTAAAAAAACGTTTTGAAAAGTGCTCTCGTTAGACCAATTAAAGAAACATTGATTTAATGAAAAACGTCAGAAAAATATTGCAAAAAGTTCAATTTCAAAACTTCGTCATTATACGATGAACACCTATTCTTCACAGGTGGTTTACTAACTGTACTGAACTAGTGTGGCATGCAAAACTTGTAATAAGATGGTCAACGTTTGGTACAAAAAGGCCAGTGGTGACAATCATAGTCCCAGAAAAAAACTTCAAGATTGTCATAAAAAAGGGCCTCAAGCTGGAACTCAAAGGAGGAAGGTGATACCAGATACTTTTTTCCGCGGGGCGAATCACACAAAAAAATCACGTCCGCTTTTTCAAAAAATCAAAAAAAAAGTCAAGAAATCAAAAAAAAAATCAAAAAGTCAAAAAATAAGTCAAAAAGTCAAAAAAAAATCAAAGAGTCAAAAAAAAAACTCAAAAAGTCAAAAAATAAGTCAAAAAGTCAAAGAAAAATCAAAAAGTCAAAAAAAAGTCAAAAAAAAAGTCACGTCTGAAAATTTTTGAGTGATTCGCCCCTTTTTTCTAATAAAGTTACTATGCATTTACAATGAAACAAAATATGTACAAAATATGCTTACAAGGACCAAACGCCGTTAAAGGGACCTATTTGTCATCACTGGAAATTACTCTTGTAGGACCTATTTAAAAGACATGATTGAAAAACGACACTTTTGATACATTTTTGATACACTTTTAAATTGTTGCAAAATACTCAAAGCTAATCACCACATCTATGCACAGGTGGTTGACAACATCAATATGCGAGGTTCATTTAATTCACACTTAGTTCTCAGAAATGATGAATGTTGGAACCTGCTGCATGTCGAAGTTCACTTAATCACACATGTCATTCTACTTATAGAGTCACAAGTAATGTCATTACTGTCTGCTTGTTCACTAAATTATGTAATTTGTATTTGATTACACTTCCAGGGCCGTAGCAAACAATAGTTGTTGTTGTTTATTTTTTTTTGGGGGGGGGAGACATGTTGTTGTGTCTCCCTAAGGGTCAATCATGGTTGAAGGCCCGAAGGCGACAAATTTAGCTCATTTTACTGAAATTATGAGACAAAATGGTTGATAAGAAAAGAAGTTGCGGGTGCTGAAGCCCTGAATTCGGCTAAGATGAATGCATATGATGGAAGGTAATGGTGTCAATATCGAAGAATACAATGAGAATCTTTAATTCACATTTGTCATGGTAAATTGTCATTTTAAATCGTATTACCGGGATTTTATAAGTTCAATACCATATTGTCTTGAAATTTTAGGCTATGAAAAAGAAAACTATTATGATTTGTTCAAATTTTGTCTGTGTTGATTGTAATACTTGATATTTTGGGGTTTGTTGATATTCTCTACTGATTTTTCCAAGCAAAAAGTTGATTTTGACCGAGTGCAGCTCTTGCCTCTTACCATTGCCAACAGAATACTAGGATATTAGGTTGGAGAAACGCCCTAATCTCAACACTTTTGAGTTAAAAAATTATCAAAAATCGCGAAGAAAACGACACTTAAAGTTATTTTTTTAGAAGTCACTACATTCTACTAAAAGTAGGGCTTTAAGAAAGTAAAATTGGCTATGCTACTGGTGGCCAAAGAATATTTAGTAAAACCTTATTATTTCCACCAAATATCATTCATTCAAACTAAAAACCAGTTTGATCTTAATCCTATACAGTTTGATAGAATTTGAGCTATGTTGTCAGTGACATATTGTCTTCGCTTGAAACTTACCATGGATGCATGACTATCAAGATTATGTATACGAGCTAATGCTTACTAGTGTTCCTCATTTTCTTCTATATTTGTATTATTTTTTTATCAGACATATGTACAGGTGTTTAGACTACAGAAGGGATGTATCCCTCAAAAGGACGGTTTTCAATAATATCATCATATGAGCACGAAAATGTATTTAACAAATAGCTATGAACGCTATTTGCATGCTCAGAGGAGTCTAATGGTGAGGTTTGGTGATTTGTCCAATATTTTGGAACAATATACAGTGTGCTGTTCGAGAATTTTGCAAAATGTCAAGTTACAAAAACATATAAAAATGACGAAAAATTGTCTTTAGACCCCAAAGATCGAAATTTAAGTTATGAAAAGTGGGGTATTTTATAATCA
>JAUKPT010000055.1:0-29662 GCA_032273505.1 Nanomia bijuga | reverse complement strand
TTTTATAATTGTTTTTACGGATAAACAGGATCCTATATGACTTCATCTTGAAAATATATCTTCATAAGCAATATTGTGGACCTTCAGACACCAAAAAGATGCAAGTTTCACAGAATCTATTTTGAATCATGAAAAATATATATGTTTATTTCTAGTTTTAGACCTTCGGGCACCATCAAAATATTCATTTTATAATTGTTTTTACGGATAAACTGGATCCTATATGACTTCATCTTAAAATATATCTTCATAAGCAATATTCTGGACCTTCAGCCATAAATTAGAGACGAGTTTTAAGAGCTTATTTTGAATCATGAAAAATATATATTTATTTCTAGTTTTAGACCTTCGGGCACCATCAAAATATTCATTTTATAATTGTTTTTACGGATAAACAGGATCCTATATGACTTCATCTTGAAAATATATCTTCATAAGCAATATTGTTGACCATTAGCCACCAAAAAGATGCAAGTTTCACAGAATTTATTTTGAATCATGAAAAATATATATTTATTTCTAGTTTTAGACCTTCGGGCACCATCAAAATATTCAATTCATAATTGTTTTTACGGATAAACAGGATCATATATGACTTCATCTTGAAAATATAACCTCATAAGCAATATTGTGGACCCTCAGACGCCAAAAAGATGCAAGTTTCACAGAATTTATTTTGAATCATGAAATATATATGTTTATTTCTAGTTTTAGACCTTCGGGCACCATCAAAATATTCAATTCATAACTATTTTTACGGATAAACAGGATCATATATGACTTCATCTTAAAAATTTATCTTCATATATAATATTTTGGACCATTAGCCACCAAAAAGAGACGAGTTTTACTTACTTACTTTGAATTAACTTTGAATTACCAAAAATATATATTCATTTTTAATTTTAAATGTATTTAAACTTAAATCATGAAACATTAAGATATCATGATATTTTTATTGTGAATTATTACCTCATTTCTTTTTTATTATTTACGTTTCCCTACCCAGCGCACATCCCAAGTAGAGGCATTTACATTTAGCACTACTACTTTGGCTGGGATCACATGACGACACATAGAACATTTAACACTTAACAGAAACCTATGTGGGACTTTCAAGCTAACGAAGCCGGGACAAGCTCCAGCAACATAGTCTAGTGGCAAACATAACTATATTTTAATCATTTGTAAATCATTGCCTCCACTGCAACCATAGGGGGTGTAGCGTAATGTAATTACCACTAGACTATGCACTATGATACCTCATTTAGCTCTCCAGAATTTTCTAAATGATGATACTGTGTTGAAAATAGTCTATACATTACTCACCTACTGAGGCTCAATTTCTATTTTTCCCGTAATACTGCCTAAATAACTATTTTCATAACCACAGAATGATGTATGGGGACCTAAGATTTAAATTAGTCATAGTTCTACCATCAAAATAACTGTAAACTATGGCTGCATCAAGAATCACATAAGGAATAATTTCTCACTGATGGCTCTTAGATTCTGAATTTTAATCTTTTGTTTTAATTTAATACCATTTGATAACCATGTGTCAGAAGGTTTAGGTAAAATAATGATATTGCGCTTCATAAATTTAATTTTTGTGATTTTCCGATTTAAGCTTTCATCAAAAATTAACCAGCCACAAAAAAACTATCCATAGAGAGTTTTTTCAGGGCATCTGACATACAGTTTTTATAGGATTAAAGGAAGAATTGATACTGATGATGACGTTTTTCATCGAACCAAATGTCTATTCGCGCATTTGAAATTACGATTGAGTAGCTGCTGGGATATCTTAACAAATTATTTTCAAAAAGAGATTAATGGTCTTAATGTTTAAAATTCCTTAGCATAATCCACAGCATTATTTTTCTCTTTATTCCATAGATGAAATAATAACAAGCTAATGTGTTTACTCAATCAGTGTCGGTAATCATTTCTGTAATGTTGTATAATTCGATAGCAAAACATAATACAATGTCATCTGACAGATGAAGATGGTAAAAACAATAGCTTTGGCACAACAAAACTGAATCAAGATTACACGAATAGTTGAGGCTGATCGTGTATCTTCCACTTGCTGCCATATTCTTAAATCATTACTTACATCTGACATCTTACCTCCTGACATCTCCTCCCCCTTAACTTCTACTGTACTTCGTCAAAAAGCTAACATTGGAATATGCCCATTTTGCGGTATTTTGCACGGTTACCCCATACAAATTTTACATATTCAACATAGGAAAATCAAAGATTTCAACGTAAAAATGCAGTTTACAATGGTAAGCAGAAACAGAAAACACAGACAACTGTCAAGCTAGATATGATTGGGATAACTTAGTCTCCTAGTGGTCTCATTATTAATGCAATTAAGAAAGTTTATATCTGCTCGGCATCAACCTGGATCTAGACTGGACATAGATCAGATCAATATTTAGAGAACATTTGGACAGATGCAAATCGAAAAAAATGTCGAAAATTGTTTTTATGAGCAAAAACTGGCTAAAAATATCAACCTATGACCAATGACTTAACTTGCAACTAATGTTGTCTGGGATCTTTGAGTTATTTTCGGTAAATTCTAGGATTCAGGATTAAACGATATCAAATATTGGTGATTATATTACATAATTTGACAATTAATTTGTGGCGCTAATTTTGGCTCAAAGTGTACAATTGTGGACTTTTAATTTATTGATAATAGAGTTATCTTTCTCTTTTAAATTGTTTTAACACATTTGAGAGTTTTTAAAAAATAAAGAGAGATCAAGAGGCAAGGGCGTTCAACCCCACTCATAAAACGAAGTATCAAAAGTAGCCAATTCCGGATAGGATTTCCAAATTACTTTTTTCGTTAATGTCTGACCGGATTGTACCCTTTTTGAACCGAACATAAAAACATGTAATCATGTACCTATTAAGAACAGTTTCAAACAGTACATCATAATCATTTTAATCGTTTTTGAACGGGTCAAAGTCCATTCCAAAACTGTATTGATGCCGAGAAGATGTGAGAAATGGTTGGTTACTACAAAATTATTATATTTTTCATTCCATTTTATCAACGCCAAAATAGCTCTCTATACGAAACGGAGATATTCAAATTGCGATAAAAATGTCTCCTGTCTTATCATCATTATATGGCGAGCCTTTAGGAGCAATTAATTGAACAAACTGATTTGATCACTTTATTACGTTGAAAAGAGAAAAAGAGTCCTTAGAATGAATTCAACATCAATAAGAGCTTTAGCTTAAGACTATTCTTTTGCTCATTTAACAAGGGGATTTATACTGCTTGATAAATAAGGTGTCTTCCACATAAGGTACAGACAATAAGAGAGTTGTAGAAGATTCTAGAAGATCACTCCCTGTTGTTTTGCCTTTTAAGATCAAACTTCGGTTCTTATATAAAGAAAAAAAGCTCGGAGCATTCACATTTGCGAAGGACAAAGTCAATAAAGTTCATCGGACGAATCTTGTCAAGGGATATATTTCTAGAGATAGAACAAATCTAGTGATGGTTATGTTGGAGAAACTCGGGTCAATTTTGGATGACACATACATGAGCATGTAGCGACTGATAAGGTACCACCTATTTTCAAGAATAATCGAATCAAGAACTTTATAGTTTCTAAAGACGATTTTGAGATTCTTGAGAAAGTTTATAAAAGTATATAGATGGGAGGATTGAATAAGCGTTATTTATCAAGTACAGGGTGTTCATAAAGTTCCTGACCCCCCTTAATATTTTCTTTACCGAGTTCAATTCTCCATATATCCTCAGACATCATCACTGACCTGATTGTTCATAGAGCATGTAAAAACTATATTGCATACCTATCATCGGCTAAAATTTTAGAAAGTAAACTTGTGGTATTGTCCTTTTGTGCGCAATCTAAATACATCAGTAAGATATGTCAAAAAATCAAAATATGCCAATGTTCCCGTGCTCTGTTAAAGCATGCAATAAATTCATTAAAATCAGTTTAGGTCCAAAATGATTCATTATGGATTGGTTTTCGAACTGTCGTCGTTATTTAATCGTTGTTGACAGTAAAGTCAGTTATATAGAGAAGTTTCTGAAGTAGAGTTGTTATTTTGGTGGGGTCAGAAACTTTTTGAACAGTGTCCGTAAAGTTTATATTTGGCTACCCTCATGCAAGATGGAAAAAAAACACATGTGGCCAAAGTCAAATTCACCTTAGATTAAAAAGAAAAGACATTTCATAACTCATGGAAAGACTGGTCTTAAAATTCTCCAGAACTTAATCTGATAGAGCACATTTTGAGGTTTATCAATGATTCAATTTTCGAAGGGCAAAAGTCAAGGATAAGAGCGGCTTTGATCAATAAAATTTAGGCAGAGTGGAATTCAATCCCAAGATAGTTCCTTGCCGCATGTATTGAATCATTCTCGGCTAGAATCATGGCATATTTGGAGGTTGATGTTGGACATACTTAATGTTGATGAGTTCTGGGACAATTTTTTTGAGAAAAAAGTAATGTCTTTTTTCCAAGTTCTGAGCTAAGCGTCTTAATGATTTAAACCGTTGACTTTTTGATGATTTTTACGTTATCTGAACTATGCTGTGTTTGAAAAAATGGTTTACTTAACAGTGGTTGGATTTTCTAACAAAGTCTTTCCTTATGAAACATAGTAATGGGGGGTCAGGAACTTTATGAACACCCTGTAATATAACCCCTTATCAATTGAGAAAATAGTTGAAATAGTAGCTGTTTAACTGAGATTTGATATCGAAACCATTTTACGGACTTTACAGTGTTAGAATGTAATCAAATCAGTTCATATCAAGGTACAGTGCTCGCCATAATTATTTGCGCCCATTAAAAAAACGTTAAAAACGTGAGCAAAAGGTTGAATTTGTTTCAAATTGGTCTCAATCGATTGAAGTCAATGTGGAAATGGAGAAAAGTGATCAAAAAATATAGATTAACGAAATTTCGTAATTCTTGATCTATCTTACTTCATTTTCACTAATATGATGCTAATGAAGGGTCTTCTCCAATAATTCAAAAGAGATGTTCCAAAACTTCTTATTTTTCTTTCTTAAGAGATTGGATACTGCATTCGGATCTCACTTACAGATTTTGATACGTGTGTTGAGATAGATTAGAAAAATTGATTAAAGCATTGTTCTTAAAGTAATCATAGCCTACTCTATACACGGCCATACAACTTGCAGAAAAAAAAATCGAGTTGAGCTTTCTCAGTTAAATATAGATTAATCAAATTAAGACTTAACCTTCCTTGGCACGTATAGAGTATATATTCCGGATTTCAAATTTTGGGTGCAAGTGTTGGGGGAAATACCTTATCCAGGGCTGAAAATAAGGGCGCGTCAAACGTCAATGACGCGCCACTATTGGCTTTTGACGCGCCAAATCAGAATTTGACGCGTCATGATGACGCGTCACTTTTTGCTATAATTGCAAGAATAGTATGAACAAATTGATAGAAAATGTAATTTTGACGCGCCAAAAAGATATTTGACGCGTCAAGTTGACGCATCACAAGAAAATTCTTATTTTCAGGCCTGTTATCCCTTTTTGCTTTTAAAGATAATATCTTGTCACTTTTAAAATCACTTAATTTGGGCTTTTGACAGCATATGCGTATTAACTAGATCTTTATTTGCTGAAAATATGAAGTCATTTGAACAAATTATTTTTGAGTTATTGAAGAAAATGTCATTTAAATTATGCATCCAATTTTATGTCATAAAGCTCGGCTCAAACTACAAATTGACTTGATAAATATACGATTTCTCATAACATTTATGCTGTGTTTCCACGATAGCGGATAGCTATCGTTCCGTCCCAGAAATCATAGCGGATAGATCCTCTGTTTCCACGAGGACGATATGGATCGATCTGATTTTCATGTCGATGTATAGAACGATATACCTTAATAGTTAAGTAATAAATCTCTTACAAATAAATAGATTGCCATTAAAACAAACGGGAAATATTTTAATGATTCTATATATTTCACGATTTTCAAATACTTGTTATAAAAAGAAAAATGCATTTGGGAGTAATTTGCGTCGTCGACAAATCCATAATAAAAGGACAATATTGATTTTTAGGAAAGTATTGTCGTTAACAGTAAATAAAACAATTAGCAAAAACCTAACAAGAAAATGTAAAAACCTTATCATCTTTGGAATCGTGCGTTACCATAGTGAACGAACTTTAATAATAATTTCTGAAAATTTATGAAGGTCAGATTGACATGAAAAAATAGGTGTTTCCATGTGGAACGATAGTGGAACGGAATGGAACGGAATGATAGCTATCTGCTATCGTGGAATCATACTGTCACCATTCATTTTTGCAACAGAAATAGTTACATCAATCTACCTATTATATACTTTCATAAACGCATACAATTTCCATTTATCCCTATCATGAAAACTTCATCCAAAAAATGTATTAAGCCGTGATAATCAATAAAGTCTTCAATAGATACATGACATTAACATTAAAAGTTTGTTGCTACCCTTATAACTTACGCACAAACGCACAATTGAACGTACTTTGTAAGGGTCTAAGTAACATTTTCTTTAATAATTCAAGAATAACTGGGTTTATATGACTTCACATTTTCAGCGAATGAAGACCATAAAGATACGCATATGCTGTCAAAGACCCAAATTGGATGATAAAAAAGCAGACAAGATATTATTTTTAATAGTGCCCATAATTTCCCAAAAACTTGAAACCCGACATTTGAAATCCTCCATATTCATTCTAGGTGTGACAAGGATTGATTGGTTTTATCTATATCAGTCTAAAAAGGCTCAACTCGATTTTCTTTCTGCAAGATGTATGGCCATGTATAGAGTAGGCTATGTAGCAATTCTATCTTCCTCACCTCACCACGTTTCAAAATCTGTCAAAAGGCGAACATTTAGATTATTCAAGAATTACAATAATAACATAATTAAGCAAAATTTGAGAAGTAAAATGGAGTAAGAATAGGATTTCATCATGTTCTTTTTTTTTTTCGTTTCTTCAATCTTTTCAAATTTTGGAAAATCTATTTTCTACATAGTCAATATTGACATCTATTGATTGAGAGCATTTGGAAAAAGGGAACCTTTTATTAACGCTTTACAGTCAATACTTCTGATGAATATCTTATAGAATAGACAATTCAGGCGTGAAGTAATCGTTTGATTCGCATACAGGTTGATCCGAAATTCGTCCTTCTCCCTAGCAAAATTGATTCAGCTTTAGATCTTTTGGATGATTCTCCATTAAATTAACCAATTCAGAAATAATTCACCAAAAATCTTGAACTCAAAGTTTCTGAATCGATCCGATACAATTGCATTCACATTTCTCATTATAAATCAAAAAGTAAAGATAATCTCTTGGCAAATAAGTCTCGTTTATGTAATAGGTGCAAAGATTTTCCTACTTTATCGGTTGAGGGATGTGAAAAAGCCCAAAATTGATCATAATTATCCAAAAAATTTAAAAATTTGGCAATTTTTTACCATAAGATGTAAAATCAACGTATCAGTGGACAAGTTCCTGCAAAGCTATCATTCTTGTTTCTTGAATGGGATCGTTTATGCTCTGATCATGAAAACGTTTTTTTACGGGAAAAAATGTAAGGATGTCAAAAAGCTGCTTACAAAGCAATACCAAACCACATATTCGTAAAATATTTCCAAAAACAAGATTTTTGGTAAACAATTTTTGAAAGTTACATTTTCATGAAACCTCATCAATTGTGCTTGGGAGAGGGTAAAGAATTTCTTTCTCGCCTTTATTACCGAGTAAAAAAGAATTCGTTTAAAAAACCAGCTTAACTACACATATTTAATTTTTCATCAAAAAATACTTATTGGATTTTTTCTTTCAAAGATCGCGTAACGAAATATAACAAGGATTAATCAAATCTGATGAGGGCGAGGTTAGAACATAGAAATATGAAAGATACTTTTTTCACTTGACAAAATCTTTATTATAAGAATCAGAAAGGAAAATTACAAATAAACTATTTCTCAAGTCCTAACTTTTTAAGTCTTTTCGCACTATCTTCTTCCCTCTTCTTTCTTTCATTGTTTATTTTAGTTCGAACTACTGATGCACTCGAACAGCTTCCAATTTCTTTCAAAAACCGTTTCATTTCGGCTTTGCCTAAAATATGATAATGATTCATTAATAAACAGGATGAACAATTTATGTGTTGTTGAGAACCACAGATAAATAATTCTGCTATATCTATCAACTAGTTGCAGAGTTATAAGAAAGGCGCTTTATCCGTACCTCCCCGGCTACCCCAATCAAGCATACATTCATTTCAACCATTTTGAGATCTTCTTTTTTCTTTCTTTGGCGGGGGAGGGGGCGGAGGATGAACCAAATTTGGTTTTAGCTGGTAATTAAGGGAAAAGTTAAACAAATATAGAAAAAGAAATCAAAGGATCTCACTTGGAAATGAGTTTGTCTCCTCTTTGCGGACATAAGCACCGAATCTTTCCATAAAAAGTTTGTGTCGCCCATCGATTAACCAGTTCATACTGCTTCTTTCTATAATGAGAGGTGAAAAACTAAAAGAAATGAAAAGTTATTTCTGGCGTATTTGCAAGATTTTCTGACACAAAAATCTGATCTTCTGTTGATTTTAAAACAGTTTTAAATCTCAATTGAATCATTACAATTCGTCCCGAACAGTATCAAAATTATTTTAAGAAGGTACTAGATTTTATACTGAAAGTGTTTTGAGAAAACAAAGATCGTATCATAATCGAAATCGACGTCGTCTGTTTCTCTTCTTTTGTATTCTATTAAAAAAACAAGTTAAACTTTATTCGATGTAATTGAACCCTAGTTCACTCCTACAAATTCATTTCTTGTGGTTGATAAAAATGAAAAGACTCTTATACGTTGATGGTTTATGAGAAACCATTTTATAGAATACTTTCTTGCATTAAAATTTCACGGTCATTTTTATTTCCCGGTTGTTTTTACGACAATTGCATTTCGTGGCATTTTGATTTCGCGGTCCGAAAGAAAGAAGGTAAGAAAAGTCATTTTTAACAAAAGTAAAAATCAATGATGCGTTATTTTAGCTAATTAACTAATTAAAAAAAACATTTGTGCTGCATTTTGATACTGCGGTTTTTTTGATTCGACCGCGAAAGCGCAAAATTTTCATGTTGCAAAATTTTAATGCAATAAAGTAGATTTTTATTTGTGTTTTCTTTCACCAATTAATATTTCTTTACTTGGTGATGGTATCAAGTTAAATTCTATAGTGGTGTTTTTCGATATTGTACAATTCAAATATTTACTTGGTTTAACCAAAAAAAAAAATATGAAAAGAATAATAGTGAACTCACTTTTTGCCTCTTGTTCATCATCAGAATCAGAGTAGACTTCAGATACTTTCAAAATACGTTTTTTACCTTTATGATAAAAGTAAGATTTTTATGTTACGTTATTCAATCAAAGAAAATAAATGAATAAGAAAAACAAATCTTGATTTTATTTTTGGTTTATTCTATTCTGCCAAGCGCACATCCTGGAATGCAAGGTATGCGACCACTAGGCTATGCGCCCAAAAATGTTGATAAAGGATGGCGTAAGAATAGAATTAATTAAGGTTCGAAAGAATTTAGAAAAATATTCAGATTGTAGTTAAAAATCATGAATTACTTACAAGGATAAGTTTGGTTAACGGTAATAATATCCGAAAGACCACTTTCAATTTCTGTCATTTTTGACGATCCAGCGCCTACACGAAAAAATGAAAATTATCGAATATCATTTTTAAGATGATTTACTTAATCAAATAGGGCGATATTTTTGATTGAATCGTTTAAATCTCTTTAATAAAACTTTATAAAAAGTGTTTAGACCAGTATTAAGAATCATGATTAATTTAAATTATAGATTTTCTTACCCTTTTCCATTTCAAGCAGCTCTTTACCAACCTTCGTAATTCCCATGATTGCCAACGGGGCTTGATACGTATCTTTGTTCATCGATTCCGAATGGCCCATATGAGAGTAGAAAAATCTCCTCTCATTCTCTGGGACATCCATTGCAGCGTAAACTGTACTAACGCGATGCCGATTGTTAGTCGCATTTACTAAATCAGCCCGTTTCAATGTGACCTTCTTGCAAACTTCTTTTAATGCATGCCATCCGGAAAAATTTATGTCGGAGTGTTGCGTGCTCGCAAACAGGAACGGATTTTTTGCAGAAACACCACTCACTTTTCTAGTTTCTTTATCTGCCAGCTTGTCCAATGAAATTATTGTATCATTCGGAATGATTAGAGGGACAATGTGATGATTTCCCTTACCAGTCATATAGGCCATTTTTACTGACTTTACAAGCAGCTTGTCAGCTTCTGTTAGCTGCTCCAATCTCTGTGAATCGATCCAACCATCTTTTTTTGCCTCATCCCAATCCACGAGTTGGAGTCGGCCAACCTCTCCTCCCCTTCGTGCGTTCAGCAAAGTCAAACGGGTCATCGTCACATTCCTCAGTTCAATGAAATTACTGGATGTCCAGTAATTAAAATCATCACACAACGCATTCATCTTTTTTTTGATATAATCGTATATACATACGATGTCTTCCTCTATTGGGAGCTGACATGGCTTTCGAGCTTTTTTAAGCTTCGACTGTTCTAAGTTGTATAAGGCATTTAATAACAAATGACTCTTGTTTGACTTTAAGGTTCTCAAGAAAGAATTGACCTCTGATGAGAGTACTTCTTCCTTGTCTTGATACAGTTTGTCCCTTAACTCCTTCCCAACACGTCTTAACATATAATATAAATTCTTCCGTTGACCAGATTTCATTTCATTGTTTTCCCCTGTTGTCATTGCATCGATGCAATCGCACAAATGATCAAAATTGTCTCTGTTGAAGAGGTCGAGCACATTGTCATGTGTCTTGACAAATCCATCCAAATTTCTCGTAAATTCTAAGCACGAAGCTAGCATTCTCATTTCGCTACGAACTTGTGTGCGAGCAGTTGCAACTTTTTCTTTTTTAAAGGAAAGTTTTTTATAAAGTTTGTTTCCAACGTGCAAAATTAATTTGTCTTTAAAAATAACATCTGGGATATCTTTCCCTCGAAGTTTAGAGAGAATCGAATGAACGAAGTCTTCCGAGACTTTTGTATCTTTAGGAAGTGAAAATGCTTCCATCGGAACACCCTCTACCGTACACGAATCAGTTGTATCACAGCAATTTCTCGCGTGTCTTGAGAAGAATCTTTTGCTGATGAAAGAATCGCAATTCCTGCAATGAAGCAACTCCATATATTTGTTTCTCTTTCTCTCTCCCTGGTAACAAGGAGATGATTTTTTCGCCTCATTTCGGTTATAGGTGTTGATACCTTCTCTTTTGAAAATTTGGAATTGACGAATTCGATCTCTTTTCTTCATACGAAGGGCGAGTTTTACACGAGGTATATTTTTGTGGACAAGAGTAATATGCCTTGTCAATTTACGACTCATTTTATTGCAGAATATACAGTATCTGTTTGGTTTTGCGTACTTTTTCTTTTTTCTTAACTGACCATGAACATCGGCATTGACATCTCCATCAATCTCTTCCGGTACATCTAATTCGTTGCACGAATCAATAATACTTAAATTTGCATCAATTTCCATACCGGAGTCGTTTAAGATAGGAATCTAAAATAAAATATTTCATGTTTGTAAAATAATATCATAAGATATTGAAAAGTATTGAAAATAACTACCCTCTCGGTTAAAAGGGAGAAAATACAAAAATGAAAATTCGTAAAAATCCTATTGATAAGTTGTTAATAGTCTGTACCAAAATAATAGGACTAGAATTTTGTAATGACCATAACTTTGTTACTTTTTGCTCGTTTTTACTCGTTTTTTCTCACGGCGTAGGTATTAAGGAGCACTTTAATATTATGTAATTTTCAAAGTCAATGAAGAAGAATTGCGATTGGAAATTGAAGAAGAAAAAAAGCAACTTCTTTATTTCTTAACAAATGATGGAAATATTTATATCATTAGAATCAACTATCTTAGCTGAACTCATAGCTTTATTGGTCACGAAGTTACGGTATATTTTGTAACCCCTATTTGAGCCAAAATATTACGATTCTTCATGATTTTTGCCTCGAATCGGGGTTACAAAACATTCCATAACTTCGTAACCAAGAAAGCTAAAATAGAAATGAATACATTTTTGAGTTCAACTAAGATAGCTGATTCTAATGATGTAACTATTTCAATCATTTGTTGAGAAACAAAGAAGTTGCTTTTTTTCTTCTTCAATTTTCAATCGCAATTCTTCTTCATTAACATTGAAAATTACATAATATCAAAGTGCTTCTTGATATCTATGCCGTGTGAAAAAATGAGTAAAAACAAGCAAAAAATAACAAAGTTATGGGCATTACAAAATTCTAGTCCTATTATTTTGGTACAGACTTTAATTCAACTAAACCAAACTCATTAAGGATGTCAGTCAGCTCCAGTACAGCCTTCTATATCAAAAAACACAATACGTTGTTAAAGATTACATGTTCTCTATTTATATTTCAAATCATATTAAATCATCACTTTTGTATTTGAAGATGCATGATTTTTTGGTTTTGATATATGTATTTACAAATGTGTGATTATTTTTTATGTTAATTTAATAAATTGTGCTGAATCGTCTAAAATATGGTAAAATAGCCGGTTTGATCAGTGTAAATAATAATAAAAAAAGCCAGTTTGAACCCATAATTCCCGCTAAACTAGACGCTTGAATATTATTGCTTAAAAACATATCCAAAAATGAAAAAAAAATCAATGGAAAAATATTGGAGCTGAGTGACAACCTTAAGCAATTGTTTTAAGGTCGACCATCAAGTCCAAACATTTGATATATGTTATACGTAGTGCCGACAAAGCAAACTTCTTTACTATTATGACGCAAAAGCAACAGAATAATGACAATTGTTAGTGCACATTTATACTAGTGTAATCCATTGTAATGTGTTATATTGTTAACATTCCATCCATGTGCGGGGGAATTTCATATTGCATCTTATTCATCTATCTACCTATATTTAAAGACGGAACAAAAAGCTTGTTATATTCTTTTCAATCTAGCTAATTACAAATCAATTATCAAACATGAAATTAAGCATGATTTGTAATCAAAAATTCTTATCATATTTCAAAGATCCGAGCAGACAAAGTTTAAGTTTATTGAGAAAAAAAAACGATCATATTGGAAAAAACACCTCAAAATATAAACCGGGGGTTACGCTCGTGTCTTATTAAAGAAAAAGGGTTATTCATTTTCTTTATTAGAGAGGTTATCACCATTTATTTTTCGGTAGATCTGTAGATGTATATTTATTGCATACATGTTTTAAAACGTAAAGAATTTGTACCAAAAAGGTAGCTTACAGAACTATATATCACTTTCGAGCAGACCCCATTTTTGAAAAAAATGCTCCAAAATTCGCGATTTTTGGCATAGCTATTTCTTTCAGCTAGAAGGACATATCATGAAAATATGATAGAGAATGGTTAATTCTATCATGACAAAATCATTAAAAAAGGACAAAATGGTCAATCAAAAGACCCCCATTTCCAGCTAAACTAAACGGTAAAATTTCTTTAAAATGCATCATTCTATGCGTATTTCTATGCCTACTGATATATCAAAAAATGAAAAGAATCCATGGAAAATGACGTAGCTGCCTGACATCCTTAAGATACTAGCACAAGCGAAAGTAAGTTGTTAACGTTACTGTAATGAATTTCGGACAGTGGAGCCTAATTCGGACGAAGTGTCTCTTTCTTTTTGATAAAAAAGTTAGGTTAGAGGCGTCAGAAAAGTTTGAAATTTGGACGTAAAATGCTTCGATGTTGTCTTAAGCCGTATGTAAAACATTTTTTCGGAAAAGTTAGTTTAAAAACAAGAAATCGAAAAAAGAAGAAAATGAAGAAGAGTATGAATCTTTATCTTTGTAATAACTTTTCCTTTTTCACTTAATATTGATTAATTCTTAGTAGGGTGATGGGACCTACTCATTAACTTCCCAGAAAAATAAAGAAATGCAACATTCATGCAACACACATTCCTTAATCTTCATTTTAGTTGAGACAATTTTCATGGAACATAATTCGGACAGAATTTGCCCCTTCCCAAGTGAAAAAGGAAGGCGGTTTTGAACATATTTATGAAAAGGTATTTTTTTTCTTGTTGCTTAAAGGTTGTGAAAGATATCTGTAAAAACATTTAAAGTTTACTCAATTATTTCGCTCGCAAGGCCATCTTTTCTTCGTTTAAACATGATAAGTGTAAATTTGGAGCCTAATTCGGACACCTGTAAAATGTTGTGTTAGGAATATGATAACTTTATCAACATTCGTCATACTCCGCCTCTTTTTGGTATTATGAAGTTATTCATTTAGGATAGAGTAATTTGATAAAAATGGCATCCATTTCTACAATAAAATCAAATTCAAAACGAGGCAGAGAATGAAAAATGTTATGAATTTATGTAATTTGGGAAAGATCTATTGTATACTGAATGTATGATACACGTTATGATGAAAAGTCATGTATATCACGTCGTCATATGAATAATTATAATTTATCCTTGGTTATTCCAATGGGAAATTAATTAAAAGAGTGCATATGTGCAGTAAAATAAGAAATTTGGTCGAAATTATCCTTCATCTAGATCAATTAGCCAAATCATGCCAAATCTCACAAAGATCCTATAACTAGTTTTCGAGAATAACTACAAACAGACGCACGTACGTACGTACGCACGCTCGTACGCATATTGATAAATTTGAAGGACCGACATCTAGAGTCGGGGAATGGGCGGTTCAAAAATGAGAATGATTCATGGAAAAAGACATCCTTATACAAAATGCTAATATGTATCGTAGATGGAGTGGTACATCTTCAAATCTTTGCTGTTGTACATTGTACTTTATAACACGGCCCAAATACCTTTTTTTCAGGTTGTTGCCAAAAATGATCAGATTATTTCAGAAACTACCAAAATATGTGTTATGATTCGAGGTAAAATATATATAGAATAGAAAAGATATGCAAAAACGGCCAATGGAATGTCATGGTATACTTATCCTAAAACAGGAAAATTGCATAACATAACATATAAGAGCAATTTGTGAGCTTTTATTCCTTCTGCTTTTTATGTAGTGTGGCAGGTTAACATTTAAGCGAAAAAATTGTTTGAAATGAACAGGGTATCAGTAAATAGTGAGATAGAAATCTTAAGCGTTCTTTTGAAACCAAACCAAACATCCCCCAAAAAAATTTCTTTTTAACTAGTTTCCACTTTCTATGCTCTATGTAAAAAAAGTATTTTTTGCTTTTCTTTAGTCGTTTATTGCATTTACTAAAAGATTTTTCTATGCAGTATATCATACAATGTAACATGCCATAAAGCACTGATACAAATAGCTGTTAGTAATATGGATACTTGGCCCTAAATTGTCCGAAAATATTCCTTATTTCCCAGTGCATGAATGAAATCATTCTATTTTCTGATCTAGTTAAAAAGAAGTTTAGTTAAAAATCATATAAAAACTGCTAAAAACTCAAAAATTCAAAAGATAATCGTACCTGGCGGGGAATCGTGTTGATTTGAATATTTCGACTTTCATTTTCTTTAACTTGAAACCGTTGCTAAAATAATTCGAATATTTCAACTTTAAGATTCATTTTAGTTTTTCCATAGCCTACTCTATACACGGCCATACGTCTTGCAGAAAGAAAATCGAGTTGAGCCTTCCCAGGTAAATATGAATCAAACTAATTAACTTTTTTTCTTCCTTGACAAATCTAGAATGTGTAAGGTGGATTTCAAATTTTGGATGCAGGATTTCGGGGAATTATTGGCACCTATCCCTTTTTTCTATGAAAGATGATATCTCGTCTGTTTTTATTTGCATTTAATTTGAGTTTTCGATAGCATATGCGTATTAATTGGATCTTCATATGCTGAAAAATTAACTCATATGACCCAATCATTCTTAAGTTATTGAAGAAGGCGTAATTCAACACACAAGTTTGTTCAATTGTGCGTTATGTGCGTATTTTTACATAAGGATTGAAACAATTTGTAATGACATTTTCTTTAATAACTCAAGAACAACTTGGTCAAATGACTTCAAATTTTCAGCAAGTGAAGATCTAACTGATACGCATACGCTGTCAAAACCTCAAATAAAGTGATAAAAAATAGACAAGATATTATCTTTAATGGAAAAAAGGGATAAGGGATGCCAAGGAAGACCATGCGTTGATTGGTTTCATCCATATTCATCTCAAAAGGCTCAACTCGGTTTTCTTTCTGCAAGATGTATGGCCGTGTTTAGAGAAGGCTATGGTTTCTCCACTTTATAGCATCATGTCAGAAGTTCCTTAAGGATGTCAGTCAGCTCCAATACTTTTTTATTCTTTTTTTTCTTTTTATATATGTTTTTAAGTTATAATATCTAAGGGAATTTACCGTCTAGTTAAGAGAATTTACCGTCTAGTTTAGCGAGAATTGAGAATCAAAACTTGCTGTTTTGCCATATTTTAGTTGAGTCGGCATAATTTGTTACGATAACTCTAAAATTAATCACACATATGTAAATAAATATAACAAAACCAAGAAGCATGCATTTACAAATACAAAGATGATGATATAATTTGTAGATATAGATAGCGATCGTGTTATCTTTGATAACGTATAGTGTTTTTTGATATCGAAGGCTATACCTGTCAGGTACTTTTTTCGATCAGAGTCTATTTTTTTGGAAAACTCCAGACAGAAATTACAAAGTCTGAGATGAAAACATTTCACTGTTCACAAACATTTTACCGAAGAAATCCCATGCTACTAATTGCTATAGAATGCGACTTTTCAAAAACAAAATACCTGACTGTGTACTGTAGCTGACTGACATCCTTAAGATAGCGGAAGACATCTTTTAATGGTATGAAGACAAATGATCATGCTTTTCTGCAGGCCCTTCATCAATGATTAAATAATTAGATAAAGAAATGATGTATTTTAACAAGAGGAGAGTTTCGGGGCGAAAGCACATGAGATAATTATTAGATACTACAATCAAAGAAAAATTAAGAAAATATTACCTCATTTTCAGGAGATGTCTGGATTCGGTTCATGGCTGCATTTTCTTCGATTCGTTGCGTTTTGATCTAAATGAATTGGATTTACATCGTGGTCAATATGACTTTTATTGTAACAGCATAATTACTACGGACTGACCCCTAAACCTTTTCATCTTAAATGATGCAATCTTTTCTTTCTTTTTCAAACAGTAATTGAAGTATTACCTTATTTTCAGGAGATGTCTGGATTCGGTTCACTGCTGCATTTTCTTCTATTCGTCGCGTTTTGATCTAAATGAATTGGATTTACATCGTGGTTAATATAACTTTTATTGTAAAAGCATAATTACTACGGACTGACCCCTGAACCTTTTCATCTTAAATCATGCAATCTTTTATTTCTTTTTCAACAGTAATTGAAGTATTACCTCGTTTTCAGGAGATGTCTCGATTCGGTTCACGGCTGCATTTTCTTCGATTCGTTGCGTTTTGATCTAAATAAATTGGATTTACATCGTGGTTAATGTGACTTTTATTGTAAAAGCATAATTTCTATGGATTGACCCCTAAACCTTTTTATCTCAAATCATGCAATCTTTTATTTCTTTTTCAAGCAGAAATTGAAGTATTACCTCATTTTCAGGAGATGTCTGGAGTCGATTCACGGCTGCATATTCTTCTATTCGTTGCGTTTTGATCTAAATGAATTGGATTTACATCATGGTTAATATAACTTTTATTGTAAAAGCATAATTTCTATGGACTGACCCCTAAACCTTTTCATCTCAAATCGTGAAAACTTTTATCATTTATCCAAAAAATATTACCTTATTTTCAGGAGATGTCTCTTTTCGGTCCACAGCTGTGCGATCTTCTGGTTGTTTCTTTTTGTGCTAAAAGAGTAACATAATTCAAAACGTATGAGTTGACTTTTTTTTGCAACAGCATGATTTTTAATTGAAGCTTTTTATCTTAAAAGAAATTCAAGGTATGATATTGGTAAATTCTATGCCAATTTTTATGGCAATTTTCCATTAATTTTAAGAATACCTTTTCGACTTTTTCATAACTACGTAGGTTTGGGGGAATTTGAAATAAACTCAGCTGAAATATGGACATTTGAACTTGATGCACAAATTGACTGGATAAAAAGTACAACTACAACAACAACAACAAAAATGACACCAGTTGAAAAAGAAAATACTTCTCTAGTGAATACCTATCTAGGTTTTTGTTTTTTAGATTTTTGAATCAGAAATTAGATAGAAAATGTGTTAAAGCATTTAACTACATTTTATACACTTCATCTTAAAAACATTTTTTTCCAAATTATTTTTCTCGGTTACTTACCTGGATAGATTCGTGTTTATTTTTGTCGTCCTTTTGTCTTGCAAAATTTATTTCGATATTAAAATGTATATCTTTTTTTTGCGCCTAAAACATATATATACATATATAACGCTACAGTTACTTCTATCAAGCATAATCATAGTCTGTTTTATGGTCTAATTCTATGAGACAAGAGACGAAAACTTAAATATTATCTGTTTCTTTGGTTATTAGGAAATTAGAGAAGAAAGTTTTAGAAAAAAAAGGAGAAAGGCAAAAAATGAGTCTCCAAAGTTCCTAAAAAAATTTCTTTTCAAACCGATACCAGTTTAGTCATCTTAGACTTTTATTTTTCAGAGTTGCTGATTTGCTTTTTTGTTTTCTTTTTCATGTTTCATGAAAACAAAAACAAAAAATAATAACCAAATGGCAAAGGAACAAGAAAAACCTACTTAATTCAGCGGAAGTCAAAAAATCAAAAAAATTATCCGATTTTTTTCATTTGATACGAAATATGAAAAACATTTTGGTCATTATAAAGAAAGTATTTTATTCTAAATGATAAATACTAACCTCTTTTGACAATATTTCGTTAAGAGATGATAAAATCTAAATAAGAAATATCATGATTAAGAACTCTTGAATTTGTTGAATTGTACTGGTCAAAAATGCGCTTTAGCTCATTTACTTCACGTTCTTTCAGCTCTATTCTGTAACTGGTAGAAAAAATTAATAGAAAAAAACAATTACATCATTCTTTGATAATCAGATAGTAATTATAGATTACCTTGTGTATTGTAGATCGTTCTTGGGGCTCAGATTCCCAAGCATTATTTACCAATGTTTTGATAATAGCTAAATTCTGATCTTCAGACTGGTATTTTCCATCTGCCTCATCAAGTGAAGGTCTTTCTCCTCTTCGAATAGCTTCGAGAAATAAAGCATCATTCAAGATCGGTATAACATTCTTCCAAGGAGGTTGTAGACCAGTTATGATTTCGAATGCTGTTACCGCCCATGAATAGACATCACTTATTTTGTTTGCAGTTTTTATGGCTTGATTGCAAAGTTCAGGTGCAGTGTACGTGAGAGTCATACCTTTTAGACTATTGGTTCCTGTTTGTGTGTGCATGATAGTGTTTTTGATGAAAAACATTTCATCAAAGTCGGTAATTTTTACGATGATGTTAGATGGTGATCCTGACACCAGAAGGTTTGTAGTCTTAAAGTCTTGATGAATGATATCACGCTCATGAAGATAAGTGAGGCCATTAGCTGCTTGTTGTAAAAGCGAAACTCGCTGATAAAAGTCAAAACAGAACATATCATTCCAAACATCGATTAGTTGAGACAAGTTTGTCACATCTTCGTCGTCAATGGTTAGATGACAGTATTCATAAATAATTGCAGATGGTCGTATACTAAAACCAATAAAATTAACGACATTTGGTGAGCAAAGTTTACGCAGTTGGTTACTAACAATAAGAACTTTTCCCTTCCTTTGCTGTTGTTTCCATAACTTAACTGCAACGTCTTGTTCCTTCATTGCAATTTTGTAAACATTCGCCGAGCCCCCCTCGCCAATCTTTTCTACCAAATTTGATGGAAGATTAACCAACCATGGACTTAGTGTTTTCTCCAAATCTGCCTTTATAGTTGTATTTGTAGAAGGCTAAAAGAAATTTAATGACTTCTATGTTACAATCTCTTACAGAAATATGGTAATAACATGTTAAAAGTTTAAGTCTATCCTACATTTTTTTGGGTACTCATGATACACAATACGTCAAAAACTAGTAAATAGATTTCGATGGAAATTTGATTTTGGGGATAGCTGATAAATTGTTGTTTGTGTTACTATCGTTTTTCTATTTTCTACAGTAAGGGACGTCATGGAGCGGTGGAAAAATATGATCTGAAGGGATCTTAATTTGAAGAATAGCAAAAGATATAGATTCGGTGGAAATTCAATTTAGGAGATGACTGAAAATTTATTTGGCTGGAATCTGTTTTGGCAGATAATTACCAAGTTTCCCTCCCTTAAAATTTGTTTCTTTGAAGGATCTAAAAATGTTAATAAATATCAAAGATTTTTTCATCACTTTTTGCAATTAAGATAAAAGAGCAGTGTGAAAATTGAACAAAGGCTTACATTACGTTTAGCAGCATTTACGACATCTTTCTTGTTCACAACATCTTTTCTTCCTTTAAGATCATCAATTTCAGCTAAATAGCATAATTCTTTTTTTTTACATATATATAAAACAAAAAATGCGCTACCAGAATTATTTTTCCAAAATTAAAAGTATTAAAGTCTATGTCAAAAGTCTGTGCAGATGAGAGCCCTGTTGCAAGTTCTCATACTTGCGATGAGCATTTTAGCCCGTTTTTTTTGGAAATGAGAGCCAGCACTTTGAAGATTATTATTCTGCAGGAATATCTATGATAGAAGTGAAAGGAGACAAAAAAATGAAGAAGAAAATGAAGAACAACGAGAAAGAAAGAAAATGAAATGCTGAATTGGTATCTGTTCGAAAGCTCAAAATGTCAGCTATAACCCTGCCAATTTTCAAAACGAGAAACCGATTATATTTACGGAGATAATGACCCACTTAATTTTTGAAATACGGGGGTAGAAGCTTCAAAATGAAAATATTTTCTGTTTACAATACAAGCGAAATCGCTATTCTATAAACCTTCTGTATAATGAAACACAATAAAAATTTTACAATTGTCAGATGATAATATGATTACAGCATTAAGATAAATCAATTTATTTCTTTTAAACTCTACCCCCGTATTTCAAAAATCTTAAGGGTCGAATTGGTTGGGACAAACGGGTCATTATCTCCGAAAATATTGGGTTTCTTGTTTTGAAACTTCGCAGGATTATAGATTTTGAGCCTTTGAACCGATAAAAATTCAGCATTTCTTCTTCTTTCTTTCTCGTTGTTTTTCATTTTCTTCTTCATTTTTCATTGTCTTCTTTCACTTCTATCATAAATATTCCTGCTGAATAATAATCTTTAAAGAGCTGGCTTTCATTTTCAAAAAACCTGAGATAAAACGTACATTGCAAGTTGCAACAGTGCCCTCATCTGCACAGACTTTAATAGTTTGATAGTTTTTTTAGACCGAGGAATCAACTAAAAATCTGCAAAAATATGTCAAAACAAAAACAATTAATTTCATTTCTTAATCAATTGATTTCAATGTAATGAAAAACATTTCTGTAAAACTAATAATTACCGTATGATTCAGATTTTGTGATCTCGTCAACTTCTTTCTTTTGCTGACATTTTTTATCCAAGGAAGGCTTGACCTTGAAAATAGATCAGAAATTAGATAATCCAAAACGTTTTTTCGAAAACCTATCTATAATCATTTGTAGTGTACGATTTACAAGTGGGCTATGATAATTTGTTCATTGACGACTATTGTTCGTATATGATTTTGAGTTAAAAGGTTGTAATTCTACGATTGTATTTCTTTCTTCCTCCCTTTTTTACCTTAAGTAGCAAAATCACCTATACGTCAAAAAACTAATAAAATCCTTAAATAAATGATTTGTATTACATGATGTCCTAAGGGATTTTTCCGAGAGAAGTATTCTGGAATAGCTCCGTAAAATTCCAATCTTAACAAAAATAATGTAAGTGTCTACTTACAATAGTTTGAGATTATCATAATCAAAAAGCCCAAACTCATGAAACATTATGCCAACAAAACATTATCTATATATTTACTCTAATATTCTTACCTTTCCAACATTGCTCTTTGCCAATACTAAAGGATGAAAATTCTTTTTCTAAAATTAAATAACGGTGTCATTTCAGATTGTATTGATATAGAATGCATATAAGATTAATCTTAGATACATGCTCAGTATAATCAGGCATGTTATTATTGGAAAATGTCAAAGTATTAGCAGACCCCGTGTATTTGTTTTAATGTGGTAAAATAGAGGGCACCATATTCGGAGTACATGAACAACAGGATGAAGTCGTTGGTTATCAAAACAAAAACTGCAGTCTCACAAGGCTTTAATTATCCTTTAAGATCCTTCAAAGTTCAATCATTGAAAATGAAAATAGATCAAATGCTAATAAATGTTCCAAAATAGTTTGTGAGAATCAGTTTGAGTGATTTCAATTGTAAATTAAATGATAAACAGTACTCACATCTGATCGCCAAGACATTTTTTTGGGATCTTCGCCATAGTCGTACCTTAATAAAAAAAGAAAAATAAGCTCTTTTGAATAAAATGATCCAGTGGAAACAGTCAAATTTATAAAACCTGGTATATTATAAATATTTTTAATTATTTTTCTTTATAAACTAGTTTCGTCAATTAAAACATCTTCAGTATGAAAAATAAAAATGATAACAACGTAAGATCTTATAAGCTCTTATAAATAAGCTCTTTTTTGGAAAGAAATTAATTATTAGAGATGATGCGACATCTGAATTGCAATCTATTGGTTTAATCGAGGATATAATTATAAACACATGAACATTATCTTGGTAATTCTTTTTATGCTTTCTATCGTTGTAGACCATAACGTTCTTAAACAATTCAGGTTAGTTCACGGCAATCTAAATTTTTCAGGAGTTCTCAATACATTTCTTTTCAATCGCCAAAAAATCATTAAGAATTATTCACTCTTTCAGGACACATTTATGAAGTTTTTGCTAACCTTATTTCGGTGTTTTCCTTAATGTCCACCAGGGCAAAAAGTGCCAGAAAGACCTTCCCATCTTTCTTCGTGGACTTTATTACTGCATTGGAATAACGACTCGGTGAATCATTTACAAATCTAAAATGAGACATATTTTCAGAAACCATCAAAATTTTACGACAGGGCAATTTCCAAACATGAACACTTAAATATGATATGTTTTCCTAAATGAATAGATGACCTAGCGTTTAAGTTGTTTCACGGTAATCAATATCGTCAAGTGGGGTAATTAGAAACTAAGGAGTAATTGAGGTGAATATGAACTAGCAAGAAAAGGGCATGGAAAATGTTATCTTAAAAAGTCTCCTTATGCGTAAAGGTTAGCCCTTAATGTTGTCTTTAAGAATATGTTCAGTTTTTCTCACCACTTTTATATTTTCCGGAGGAAGAACGAATACATTAAATATAGAATATAATGAAGATATAAGAAAAATCAAATCCTACCATCTAAAAGTACATATATACATGTGAGTATTTCATTACTACCCTAAGTAGTTCATAATTACCCCAACTAGTTCATTTTGACCCCATATTGAAATATCAATGATATATTGAAGGTAAAAAGGTGAAATACTCGTGTTAGTTTCTACTTTAGACATGAAAAAGGATGCTTTGGGGTAGAAAAAAGAACTTTTATACGTATAAAAATCTATATTGGGATAAAATAAACTAGACTTGGGGATAAAAGAAGAACTTGCATAAATTCAAGAAAAACATATTCGAACTTTAAAGATGATCAGCAAGACTTACCTTGCACATTGTTTCGAGTTTGTTGCATCAATGCTTGAAAAAGAAATAATCATTCTTTGTTAAAACATGATGTTAACAAAAGTTTTTACATTGTCAAATAAAGATGGAAATAAATTTCAAAGATTCAAGATCTTAGTCATAAACACCTTAAGCAGATTTCTTAATGGGGTCTTTGAGTCCATAATTTCTAAAGCTTTTACCGGACAACGGGTTTTTAAAGATTTCGAACCTTAAAGATTAGGAAAGAGATGTATCCTCCTCTCGTGTATTCTGAAAGAGAAAAATGCTTTAAGACTCACCAAAATCTTCCCTGTGGACTTTGGATGTTAAAATAAATGTAACATCCCAAGTTCTTCTTTTCGTATTCCGTTTCTCTTAACAAAGCTGAGCCTACAGAAATCCTTTCTCCTAAAAAAAAAATGATATTTTGTCCTTTTTCGTATCTATCTTTTTCAATCAGAGCTGTGAATAATATATCATGAGTCAGTGACCCAGTCAGATCTGACCCTGTAAAACCCTCAAATACACTCAAAATTATGCACCAGGTGAAAATTCCAAAACATTAATTGACCCGTCGAAATTAGATAGTAATTAGGTGATCCACTGAGGGGTTTTGACTTTAACCAGGTGTGTTTTTGATATGATCCTGCGGAAATTTTTGCTCAAAAACTGTGACCCGGTGAAATTTCGATGTGAGAGTTTTAACCCGGTGAGATTTTTTTTCAAATATATTCACATCATGACTATCAGTTTGTTTGTTGGTAATCTAATCTAGAAGGTAAAAACTAATCAATTCTTACCAGCATATTCCATTAAAAATGATCCTTTTCCAAAATCTTTTTTCGCAAAAACTCCATGACCTAATAAGAATATGAAGAACATTTTTTAAAAAAAATTACAAGTAAAATGATATCAAATACTAGTCTCAGTTAAAGCACTGCAGACAAAATTTATATAGGATATTAAGATCAATGATAAATCTTTCTCCCTATTATGGCCATAGAATAAGAAAGTTGTTTTGCCAGGTAAAAGATCCGATATTGAGACGAGATTATATCATACCTAAACATTACGAGTTCATTCATATATTACGTCGCGGCAATCTATAATACATACGGCCTGATTCTCTGCTATAGGCTTTTCAGTTGAGGTACTTTGAGGTCACAGTTAGATATTCAAAACTTATGGCAAACTATCCAAATAAAGTTTTGTCTTGCAGATTCAGAAAAAATGCATTAGTATAAGGGGTAGTTCTAGGTACCTCTAAAAAGATGTTTTTTCTTAAACAGAATGTTCCCTTATAATGCAATTCAGTCAAAAATCGGTATATACCATGATCTTGATTACATCTACTACATCTTACATCTAAATTTCAAACCAGTAGCCCTAAAAATGGCCTAGATATTGAGGCAAATGTCTGAAATACCCTGTTTTTGCCGGTTTTTGCAACACCTTATGAAAAATAAGGTGTTGATAGAATATGGCTGTAAACATATTGCAAAAATATTTCAAAGCTATAAAAAAGCAATTAAATGTAAGTTCATGTTTTGAGTCAAAAAGGTGTAATTTCGTAAAGAAAAAAACACAATACTAGCACGATCTGAATTAAGCTTTGTCAAATTCATTTTTTTTGAAATCTATTTTTGTACCTTTAATTGATAAGACCATATAATGCTAATAAACGTTGAAATGTAAAAAACTATTATCAATCTATTATATCAAATGATTTTAAATTATTAATATTCAACAAAAAAGAAAATTTGTATACATTATATATTGTCTTAAACTGAGATAATGCAATAGAATTCAACTTTGATAGACTTTAAGATTTAACAACTTTAACAACTTTTCATGAGACATCAAATTTCTATAGAAATAAAGCCATTATAAGTTTTATTATGTCTAGTAGAAACTCAGCCTTAGAATAAATTTTTAAATTCAACTTCTTTCTTTAATAACTATTTAATTAATCATTTGTTCATTCCAAAATTTTTTGGATTGATAGAAGATAATATTACCTCTCCACTCATCTTTTTCCGCAAAGTCTACGTTAATTATAACTGAAGATATGAACTGGTTTATGGTAAACAAAGACTTGCTCATTTTCTCTTCAATTTATTTTTCAAATTTTTCGATTTTTTTTCGAAATATCTTTTTTTAGTCATAAGTAAGTGCGCACGATTTTTCTCGGCAAAAGCTTAATGGGAAATACCTCAACTGAAACGTCCATAGCAGAGAATCAGGCCGTATGTATTATAGATGGGCGTGATTACGTTCCCCCAGTATTGTAAGTAGATGTGAGGCTTTAATTACGATTGACTACAAATATCTCTGATCTTTAATTGGTTTGTGATAGATATGTCTCATTTATTGGTCTTTTAGGGTCATGTGATATTTGAATGACCCCTTAAACAAAAATGAATATTTTAGATGATCCAAATACAGAAAAGTTGAAAAAGTTGAAGCAAACTTACCAACTGTATCACTAATGAATTTGACAATGAAAGCGTTTGGAGGATCTTCACCAGAACCAATATATTTAAGATTTTCATCCTCTCTTTTTTGCCTGGAGCCACGTTGCATACTAGCTTTGGAATAATTTCAATTGTTTTCTAGATAGAAAATTAGTTCAAAAAATTTATCAATACACATTTATCTTCATAGTTAATGTTAATTTTTTGGTAATAACCCTCCCCAGGGAATCCATGGCTTGGGTAAGGAAGTTGTGGTCATGTCTTTAGGGTCGAAACAGCCGAACAAGGTGAGGTAATCAGTTTGTATCATTATTTTGGGTTCATTTTGAAGTTAATCAACTTTTTTGTCATGCACCCAAAAAACCACATGAACTAAATTGGCCATAATTTCTAAACGGTTTAGAATTAGGACCTGATTTTTTTGTATGAGATCGTTATAATGGATTGCTCTTAGGATGATTTCATTTTGCAGAACACTTCAGTGGACCACAAAAAACACGTCATGTGCACCCCAAAAACCACGTGGGTTTTTTGAAGATTTTGAGAAAAAAATCTAAATTTTGAAAAAAGCTTCATAGAGTAGTGCTCTAAGATAGTTTCTGTATGTCATCCACAAAAAACACTGGATTTATAGTTGTCTGTGCAATGAGTAAATAGGCTTTGAATATTTGACTATTTCTTTTTTAAATTCAGATTAGTACAAATAATATGAAACCAAAATTTGCATTGAAAGTTAGTGGATCCACTTTGTGAAGTTATCCATCCACGAAAGCTGAAGCTATCATCGCAAGAGAGTCAAAAAATGAAAAAAAAAATACCATTTAGAAAAAGCAATTGCTTCGTACAAGGAAAATAATGCAAGGGGTCAAGCAGCATTGAAAATAGTCATTTGACCCTCTTAGGGCAATATATTTTCATTACCAAGATCTTTTAACTTGGCATATCTAATAATCATGAAACCTTAAAAAGCTTTATACAGAGCAAGGGAAATAATTGACATTTTCGATTTTAAGGGGTGGCCTGTTTGTGCTTTTGCTGCTCAAATCTGGTCATTTGACATTTGACCCTCTTAGAAGAAGATATTTCCATAAACATGATCAAATTGAAGTTTGATATTCTTTTAAAATAGTATATCTTATCATCAAAACAATTTGGAACCTTTATACAAATTCAAACAAAAAAAAATGATATTACTGATTTCCAAAAGGGGTCATTTTTGGTTTTGCTTCCCAAATTTGGTCATTGAACCCTCCTAGAACAAAGTTTTTATAAAGATTGTCAGCTTAAAGTTTTTTTGTCTTCTGAAATGGAGCACGGCCGATGGCCGTGAATGGTGGTATATTTAACCATGTGAAGCCTTATAGAAGTACAAATAAGGAGATGAGATATCTAATTTCTAGGGGGTCATCTAGCAATTATGATTTTAGAATAGCTCTTTTTGTCTTATATGCTCAAAAAGAATCCTATAATATGCAAGTTTATGTGAGAAAAATGTTGTCTAGTGGTGTACCAAGGCCAGAGAATACCTTTTTGTTGGCATTTTACTCCACTGTGTTTTGAAAAAATAATCATAGATGAGAAAACAATAAAAAGAAAATATTTTCTTTTAGAAATGGCCTTTTTTCTTTCACTGCATCATTGAAAACAACATTCTATTAATATAAATATGATAGTATTTATACTGTTATTAATGTACTTAGTGTGCTTGGATACATTCCTTATTATTATTACCAACCAGAGTTGTTGCTTTCATTTCGCACCCCAAAAACCACATATAGAATTTCCAATTTTGAGCGCAAATTCCGGAAATAGACTTAAGAATACGTAACAGGTTATCGCTTTCCTTTAATTTGATTAAATCAAATCAATTAAATCCCTTTAGTCGCAAACTTAGTCTGAAAAATTGAGGTATTGAAATTCAACCTTTTTGTCTTTCAGAAGCTGTGTTTTTTTCACAGTAACCATAGTGTCGATTTAGGACATATTCTATGTTGCCTTATCCCTTGTGGTTAGAAATAAACCAATATGCAGTCATCTTGACATGCTCCCTTCTTACAATTTTACATTTTCTGACCATGTGGCTTTTGGAGTGTCTTGGTTTTTTGGTGCATCTACCTGTATAGCATTTACATCAGTGACATAAAATTCATCTAACCTCTATACCTTAAAACCACATTGCTTTAAACCGCTTGTATATTACAGTTCGTATTGGATTTTTGACAAGATAAGAATTTCTTGTCATCGACAATTTGTCAAATAAACAGTTCGAGAGCATTTTCCAAAGTTAAAGTTACGAATCAATATAAATATCAATTGACAAATGCAAAATGAGAAATAAAATCCTTGTGGTAAAAGAATGGCTTTCAATTGTTGTAAGGACATTACAAGAAACGTAATCACAAATTCTTATAGAATTTGAAGCAAGTAACATCATTTTCTGGCTTATGACAGTTTTTTCATCTCTTCTCTTAATGTGTGCCGAGTTTCAACTTATTTGAACTATTTTTCTGGATTTTAGAGAGTATTAAAGCGACCTCAAGAACCCAAGTATGTTTATGATTAACTAAAGCTGTATAAGCGCATCTCAAAAATAAAACAAAAGAGAAAATAAATCAAAACTTTTCATTTCAATTTTTGCAGTATTAAATATTACAGTTAACCACGCCATCATAATAAACAAGAGAGTTATATCGCTTATATAGTTCTTAGGAAAAGAATCATAATGTGAATTCATGGTTAATGCAGGATAGCAAAAAATCAGCAAAAAATGAATCGAGTTTACAGCTGTTTAAATCTTGTCTTTAGGCATTAGGATAATAGTTTCACTGTTGACCAAATTCTAATTCAAAACACACTCATGTAGAGCTTATTTACTATTACCATCCCAACATAGGTATAATTTAGAGTTATAATATTACTTGGAGTTCATGATGTTTCTGATTTATAAAAGATTCATTGAAAACTTAACTTGCCAAGACTGTTTGTAGGCTTGATTCACAGTGATAAAAACAGGTTTAATCAAGTAATTCAGATAACTTTTATTTTTTGTTTCAAAGTCTTAGAGATTAGAATTATTGATCTTACATTGGGTTTAAAGAAAAACCTTGATAAAGAAATTCAATCAAAAAGGGATTTTTGGTACTAGATTCAGGCCCGGCGCTACGGGGGGGGGGGTTTGGGGGGGGGGGTAACACCCCCCTGGCCTCTGTTTCA
>JAUKPT010000054.1:20223-30982 GCA_032273505.1 Nanomia bijuga | reverse complement strand
CACACACACACACACACACACACACACACACACACACACACACACACACACACACACACACACACACACACACAGACGCACGAAGTATACAATACGAGGACTTACTTCTTCATCTGTTAAAGTGAGGACTCGTCTTTAACCATTCCTAATTTCTTATTATGAGCGTTTTACAATAACACAAACGATAAAGGCTGGTCTTCATAAGTTCTTTAACGATTTTAGCACTTTTACACTCACTTATTTTTGAATTCAAAATTTTAGTTTAGCGAGGACGTGTGTTTAATCTTTCACAAAATTGAAACGTTAATACGAGGACTCTCATGATTTTAAAGCTCGAAAGCCTGCTGTGTGTTTAATCTTTCACAAAATAGAAAGGTTAATACGAGGACTCTCATGATTTTAAAACCTGTTGTTACAATAAACAGTGGCGGATCTGGTTCTTTTTCTGAGTATCTTCAAAAAAGATTTTACTTGTTTATGGTCTTACAAGAGGCTTTAATGAGGATTACAAATGAATGAACTAAGTGGTTACAGCATTTCCAACGCCCAGAAACTCTTACTTTAGGAGCTTATTATGTTTTTTTATTATAATTTTACTCAAAAAAAAGAAAAAGTTTGCTCTGAAATGAGTATGTTCATGAATACATTGAATACACTCTAGATCCGCCACTGATAAACTTCTGAGATTAAAACAAAGGATTATTTTTCTTCTAAACTGAGTTCGATTCAATTTATGTTTTCGAGATGATTAACTCGTCTTACCCTCATGTGCTTCTGAATTTAAGATATAAGGGGACATCTATGGTGTTCATACAGGTCCATAAGGTTTTTTTGAGAAAAATAAATCAATACATAAAAATTATAAAAAACTGAAAAATGAAAAACTAAGTGCAAACTCAATCAAAACTGAAAAAAAGTTTTCACTATGGGCCTCTACGAACGATACTTTTCGATGCTTTTATGCACTCAAAACAGTGCGTTCTATAAGAACCAAAATAACTTAAGAAACAGATTATCCCAGGATATGTGTTTTTAGCTAAAATATGTGACTATATATACATTAACTTTAACAGGATATGTAGGTATTCATGCATCTTACCTTAACCAAGTCTTTCTATACTTAAAAACTGAAAATTCATCATTATTCAATATTCCTATTTTCTTAACATTTACAAATATTTTTGAGCTCGCTTAGGAATCATCTCAAAACGTCTAATTTAGACTATTGATTGGTTAATAAAATGAAGGAAGAATCTGATTGGTTCCTACAAAAATTTCAATTGAAGATTCACTCAGTCATGTGATACCATTAAATTATGACATTTGTCAGTGATCCAATCAGGTTCTTTGTGACGTAATGTTCCTCCAATTAATAGTCTAAATTAAACAAACTTTTGAGATGATACCTACAAATTAATTTTCTTCCACACAAGACGCACACACGGATATTAGTGAATTCATAAGACCATCCTCCAGTGTCAGTGGGTTCAAAAATGATATATCATGTCCCCTTATTTCCAAAACTAAAATTGAATAATTTGAACAGTCTTAACTTTTGCACATATTGCATCATCCTAGGGGACTTATTTTTCTTTATTAGTATTACAAGGTATGGCCATCGATAAAAATCTATATCCACAATCATTTTTAAACCGAAATTAAATCTACGCAAAATTTGATACGTTTAGGCAATTGATGATGGAAATCAAGGCTCGTTATACTAAAATTGGTCCTAGCAATTTTGTACCTCAAGGAAGAAAAGATAGAGAAAAAGGACCTGCTTATCAGCTTAATTTTGGATAAATGTTACCAGGCAGTCAATCAGGTCATTTATCAATGCTGGCTGGTTATGTCAGAAACCTTAAATAATTGCCTACCTTGAATTATCTGATGAAGCCATCATAAAAATCCATTAAATCCATTCAATAGCACATTTTGAACCATGAAAATAAAGTAGTCTATAACATTGAATTAATCCAAGATACACATATTAAACCACCAACATCGCGTTATTCAAATACATTAATTACCAAATGATTCGGAAAATTTAAATTTTATACAGGCTTTTGTCAGAAAAGTCAAAGGTTTATAACTACTCTCATTGCCCTCATAAAGCTTTTGGTCAAGTAACACTGTAAATTTATAGACTTTGAGATATAAGAAATCACAAAAAAATTGTATAAAATTTAAATGTCCGAAAAAAACCGGGCGAGTAAAAAAGAACTAAGACTTTGACGAACGTTTACACCACGATGCACAACCTTTTTTTGTTATTTAGCCGAAAGCTTTACTCAGTGTTGATGACGCTTTAAAGATGCTTCATTTTTTGACGATTTTTACATTGTGAATTTTTGCAAAAATAAACATATCTCGCCAAATAATGAACAGTTAGTAAAAATTTTCTTTAGCATCGTGGTGTAATGTCCGTCACAGTCTTTAAGGTTTTTTTTTACTCACCCGGTATAACTATAAATCATCTAAGTATTTTTGTAAGTATATGTGTAAATATCAAATGATAATTGGATAAAATAATTCATCAGATTCAGCAAAAAAATCCAAGTTGCACATACAACGTTAAGTCATCAGAATTTAATGAAAGGTAGACAACCAAAATGATATCATAACACTGACAACAGCTAGTCATACAAATTAAATTTGTACAGTTAACATTATCAGAGTTTGTCAAATATCATTGCCAACAACTACCATGCCAGAGCAATTGCGACGATCAAATAACCAACCTATAAATAAAAAGGTACAATAGCAAATCCAAAAAATAATATCACTTTAGTAATAATTCATCGCAAAGGAAATTGAAACTATTTTTTTAATCAACGACGACCTCCGAGCCAAATTTTCAAAATCCATTTATAAAATTAATGCCAATTTTGTCAAAAATTAGTGCGATTTTATGCTAGAAATTGAATAAGCTAAACAATTTTATGCCAAATGTTTAAAGATTTCATGCTAAAGCATATGTTGGATACCTCTAACATTCTGCATTTCAGGAAGTGAATGAAAAAGTAACTGTATCACTTAGCCAGGGAAAACCATGTAACCTCTTGTCTCAGTCGGTAAAATAGAAAAAAGAACCTTAAGTGTGTTTTATATAACAGGCTGTAGTCAATGAAGTAAATTAGGTTGAAGGGTGGTTAGAAATCTATTTTTTTACTTTTTTTATACTAAATTGAACCCTTCTTTTTATTCTAAGTCCGCTGAAAAGGTATCAAACTCGGTATGATAAGCTGACTGCTTTCATAATGATGACGAAAAAAGTATGAAATAAACAACCCTAACTATCCTCAGGGTGTCTAGTGAATTTTCAAGGTTTTCAAGGTCGATTTTGCTCAAATATAAGTTGTTTTAAAATAATTTCAAAATAATGATCTAAAAGTATGAAAGTTCTGCAGGCAAAATCATTTTAAAGAATTGACGGTAAAATATAAAAAAAATCATTTTTGGAAATCGAATATGGCTGTTTTCAAGGTTTTCAAGGTCCGCTAGATACCCTGATCCTAAAGAAATGAAATAACATCGTTTTTTAGATGGGAAAAACAGGAAAAAATAATATTAACTCTGCTATATTTCAATAAAAAGTGAAGGATCCTTGCCGGTTTGCCTGAAACATATATTTTTCAAACCAAGTAATTTCATGGTCAAAATTCTTTAATGCTGCTCTTAAATTGTGGGGTTATCTTTTTCTTTTTTTCCGTCTAGAAGGCCAGGTGGGAAAACTGTTCTCATTATCTATTAAATTTATCAGCTTTTTATACTTTGAGTTCATGGTACATTTTGCTATTTTCTTATATCCGCAATCTATAAAATCGTAGAAGGGTCTCTGTACAACATCTTCAATTAATGTATTGAGAAAGTGGGTATAACTCCCCTATCTTACTTTCAGATAATCTTATTTCTATCAAAAATGGTATTTCTAAGTAAATTGTTTTTTTCATGTAACATTATATCCTTTAAGTTATATCTGGCCTACTTAATATAAAGATATTAACATATCTGAGTTATTTAGTCCCAATGCTATCAAAATTTAATTGATATCATAATTCTAAAAAAATTGAAAATTCTATGGCCAGTTCAAAATTTAGTGGTATTCTAACTTCATTTCACTGTAACAAACTATCTCATGTCTACTATGTTACGAAAACTCAGTCAAAACATGTCAAACAACCCTATTCATCTTTCTTCCCAAAATATTCTAAATTGAAAAAAAAAACACTCAACAAAATCCTATTTAGTGGGAAGCCAATCTATTTGTTGCTATTTAGTTAAATACAGTTATAACTAAATATTAGTATATCATAGTAGTACAAAGTACAAAGTATAATGATATATTTATATATATAAAGTAAATATTAATTATACATTCAACTAAACAAACGGAGCATATCAAACTCAACATAAAATTACATAGTTGACACTGCACCAAAAAATTCTGACAATGAAAAGATTAGCGATGGCATTTTCAGCTGCATTTGGCAAATGCAGCCATATAATGGCAGGATAGATCAGCATCACTTGAGATACAATATATATGCCAAATCGAACATTTATTGCCTGTACAACGTTTAAGGTAACGGATACCATGAATACTCAAGCTTTGAAGTAAATATAATTTTTTATCATAGATGAAATAACATTTGAAAATATGTAGGAATCCACTATTTGCCACCATAAACCCATCTACCTAGTTAGATCTCTAATGAGAACAATAGCAGTTAAGGACTGGAACTGAATTATGAATTGGCTGGATCTTAGCAAAACAGAACAATATCGAATAATTTTAATAAAATCATGTTGAATTTAAATAAAATGATGCTTTTTTTCCGTTTTAAAATAATGTTTTTTCATTCTTTTCTCTATCACTTGGATAACAAATTTGGAGTATGTTCATTTCCCGTGAATACCACTGTACTTGAGATCATGTGCAACCATCATACAGAAAACCTTATTGTAACTGAAAAGACTGGAAATGATGCTATATATTTTTTAAATTTTAAGTGTCTATTAGAGATAAAGTTCTCAAAACTACATAGTATTCAAAATATAAATCTTTTGAAATATATACATCAAATCTAGTACTCTTCTGTGCTTAATTGTAGGCGGGGGACATTTTCCATTTTTTCGATTTTTTAGGGTCAAATTCAGATTTTTGAGCCTAAATTCTAGTGGTAGTTTCGTTCACAACTGATCATGATAAGCAGTTTTACACCCACTTAACATACCCCCATGCTTGGTTTCAAATTTTCCCCAAAAGTTTCCCCCCATTTTGACACCCCCTGCTTATTCCCCCCTTCCCCCCCCCCTACAATTAAGCACAGAACAGTACTGATTGACTGTTTCAAAATTTCGTTGTCTTACGTTACTCTGAACAAAAGATATAAAAAATTCACTAAGAAAATGGAAGGGACCAGGGTGTCAAGATCCAGGGTAGAAAACAGCGTGCCAAGTGGGTGTAAAAAAAATTCATTTTGAAAAAATCAAGTTACTACCAAGGTAGTAAAAACAGGGGTGGGGTCCTATTTTTCTCAAAATTTCAATTTATTGAGTTAATACCAGTTAGTAGATTGATGGGTTTTTAAACCTTATATTTGGATCTTTTTCTTTTCAATCAGATCAAAGAAGAGGTCTAAACGTTCTTATGTACGGAAGAAATTTGAAGAAAACAACATAAAGATAATCATTAAAAATTGCTTTCTTAGTTAGTAATTTACTACAATTCACCATCTATTGAAATATGAGCTACTATAACTACTATAACTACTATCTCTACATATAGTCACATTGTTTGTTTACTTGTGAACCGATGCTATAACTTCACATCTCATATTTTTTTATCAACCGAAACAGGTTTTGGCAAATGCATGATACATGATATATGAACAAAAAAGGGTTGAAATTTGATCTTAGCAATTTAGTAAATATTGATTGGTAATTTTTTTACAGCATTGAATTTACTTCACTTTTTGATGTTACTATGTCTATTTCTTAATTTCCCAGAATTTATAATGATCACTTAATTTTCTACAGATATTACGATACAGATCAGTACAGATGTAACCATGAACAAAACAAAAAAATAACATCTCTAAATTTGTTATCCATGTAGCTCTTATGTACGGAAGTAAAATTACCATCTTGCAGTTCTGTTTCTCAATATTTATAACAAAGAATGACTGACTACATGCTGAATGAAAATGTTGCAAATAATTTGAACCTAAAGTTTTTAATACATTCAGATAATTCGATTGTTAACTTTGACAAAGTAATGAAATCAGGTTTTCCAGAAGCAAAAATAGAAAAAATCCCTGAATAACTTAGATATGCAAACTCTTTCATAACTTCTATAAATTATTTAGATTAGATTTAAATATGATTTAGATCAAGAAAATAAAAATGAGGTAACGCAGCTGACTTACACAGGATTGGTACAAATCTTCTATTCAATCTATACCTTCTTTTAGCATGGTTAATAAGATTTTTTTAAATAGACATTCAAAAAGCTCCAGATTCGATTGATTATGAAGCCAAAAAGGAAAAAATATGATTTGAATTTTTTTTTTGACTTTTCCAAGTTTTCCATGACCAAAAAAAAAATCCCTGACTTTTCCAGATTTTCCAGATTTTCCAGACTTGTGACAACTATAAAAGAGATCAAAACCTTATTTTTTGTTAGCATTATAAACAAAATACTTTATGTCGGTCCAATTTCGAGAGTGAAGTTTTCCATTTGAATTCTTTATGCAGTCTTCACAAGCTGCTTTTCCAGGTGTTTTCATCAAGTCAAAATACTTGGCAAGATGTTTTCTGATTTCAGTTTTTTCTTCCTCACTCCAATGTCTTTTCCTGCCTGGTTTGGATAATTTGTCAGACTTGACCAACAGACTATCGGTATCCACCTTGCTTCTTTTTGCTAAAATATCCAAAAAAAATACACTTACATTGACAATTATGCAAAACCCCACCAATTTTTATAGAAATATTCAGGTTTCTTCTAGCTAATACAACTTTATTCAAGGTTCTAGGCTTTTAACGTTTTTCACCTGTTTTCACCTGAAATTATATCTCTGTCTGAATAAAAAAGTCACGCTACTTACATTCTTTGTTTGTATCAGATACATGAGTCACCATCTCACTATTTTCATCGTCACATGAATCTTCTGAAGTTTCAGATGAACTCTCATCAATATCTGTTTAAAAAAACAATCAAGCGAACAGTGAGCCCACAAGGGAAAAAAAAGTTAATCAAACAGAAGGGGAAATGCACCTTTATTGTGTGAAAACGATGTGTGTATTATCTGTCTATTATAAATAGTTGTTAAGTTCCGTCGTTTTTGACTATGTTTGTGACCATCTTCTCTTCAATAGTGATCTTCCATTTAGAAGAGAAGAGAAGAGTTGTTTTTTAGTGATAAATAGCATGTTACCGTCACAATAACAATTAACAAAAGCATATTCTATCAAACTTTAATTGGATGAAGGGACAAAGGGCTGAAATTTAGTGTTAGCTCTCTAAAATTATGAATATGAAAAATAAAAAAGATGGGGAGCAAAGTCACCAACCTTGAAGATTGACATCTATTTCATCCAATCGCTTCCCACTGTTTTCAGCAAAATTTCCTTGATCCATGAGCATAAGAAGTTTTCCACATTTAGCAATTTGAAGAGTATCTTCAGGTAGTCTGTAAAATTCTCGATGAACAGAAATATCGTGGCCTAAATATCCAGCTAGCATCTCAAGTTCTTTCTCTTCCAAGTTGATAAGCTGACTGAGAGTAGCAATATGTTTTCTCAGCTTGGTTGATGTGATGGCCATTGGGCATTTTAAAGAGTTACATTGACGTACATGTTTACGTATGGCATCACTACCACGTACAAAATTCAATGACTGCGATCCTTGGACTGCAAAGACGTACTTGTTTTTTGGATTGATCCCAACATTATCCCGCAATTTCACCAACAACAAACAATTTTTCTCTAGCTTTCTGGTTAAAATCATTGGGACCTTTCTTCCTTTTTTACCTCGGATCTCCACTCTTTTAAAAGTATTGCATAAGCTCTGTTCAAAATGTGTTAGAGTTTTCTTTATATCAGGGTGTGGCTCACCTTTCTTTAACTCTTTTAATTGCCCAACGTTGAATTTTGCTGCCTCTCCTTGGCGTCTTCGATTAAAAATGACAATGGTGGCTAAAGTACTTGTGCAGAGATCCTTCCAAGCCTTTTTGTCATTATTATCTTTTGCTAAGCTAATAACAGACTTATTCATTACCTCACTAAGCTGAAGTTTTAGAGCTTTCAAATCTTCTGTCAATGGAAGTAAATGCGGCTTATTCCATTTACGTTTTTCTAGTTCAGTATGGCTTATTTTCGAAATTGACTCACCCCATTTTTTGTCAAGCAAAAAAAGAAAATCGTCAGCTTTTGATCGCATATCATTATCATTTGAGATAATTGCCTCTCCCTTGACAAGATATGCTACTTTAGTTAGTACTTGGCCTAACTTGATTCCAAGGGATGGCGTTTCTATGGTTTTAGATTTCTCATCCCATCTACACATAGAAGTGACTGTTTGAACTATTGCTGGAAATAACTGTGGATTTATAACCTCATTCATCGTCTTAACAATCTTTTTCTCACGAAGTGTTAGAAGTAATCTGCCTAGTTCTCTAAGCTTGTTACTGATATGATAAGTCTGATCATCATTGTTAAAATGTTTATGGCAAAGGGAGTTTCCATATTTTATGATGGTAGTGTCAAATTTCAGCAGCATTGATACTTCATCTACTCGCATTCTTCCAAATATTTTCCCAAGAGCTTCAGATACCTCTGAATTTTGTGGTAAGAGCATTGCTGCATGGCTTTGTACACGAACAACTGGTTTATCAGAAGTTTCCTCCCTATCACGACATGAGCAATTTTTTATGTGTCTACCAAGATCCTTCTTAAAGAAAAATTCAAAACAATGATGGCATGGTAAATAGTTTGAAAAGTCCAACTGTTTTGTAGGACATCGTTTTACAATAAGCTCCCCAGCTCCTTTCTTCAAAACTCTGATATTATGGCTGTAATTGCCTTTTCGTTTCAACTCATCCAGAATATCTTTCCTCATCTTAATTTTTAATTTTTTTGTTTCAGGAGTGTCACCTTTGTCAGCTGCTAATGAAAGTAGCTTTTTTACTTCAGGTTCACCAGGATGCATTGTTTCAAGATGTCTCGGCAACTTAGCAAATGTACGTGAGCAGTATATGCATACCTGCTTTTTATCCCATAATCTTTTTTCTTTAGTATTCTTTGAACATTTTACAAAGATCTTAGTGACACTTGAAGCAGATGGAATCTGCAATGCAACTTTCTTAGGAACAAAGAATACTTCATTTTGTTCACTATCAACTTTAATCTGATCTTGAGAGGGTTCTACAGAATCATTGGAAGCATCTGAAGCTGATGGAGAGGAAAATGAAGGAATAAATGTTTTATCATGTGTTGAGCAATCAGACATCACCTAAGAGGAAAAAAATTAAATATCAATTAAGAGTGTGTGTGAGAGAAGTAAAAATTATAATAAGTAAGTTTTTATCCACATGAGACAATTGCTTAATGTAACCTTTAGGAACAATTATAAGCCTTGATTAAGACAATTAGTATTTGGCACCAAGTTTTCATCAAAATAAACGTAGTCTTTGTATTAACCCAACCTAATACAAAAAGCTAAGAAATCCTTAGAGCTGTTTTTCAATAATTTTGAAAAAGTGATGAGGGTAAACTTAGGTTCATTTCCCAAAATTGTGGGCAAAAGGGAACCACTACTACTTATAACTTATACAGGGTGTCTATTTTTTCAGAGTAATTCTTCAGAAATTTTCAGCATTTTGCAAAAATAAGTGTATTGAAATCCCGCATTTTTTCCAGCAAATTGACACCATCTTATATATAAGTTAATTATTAACAGAAGCAACTTCATAGGACCTTTAGCAACTAAAAAGTCCAATGAGTACATCATTGAAAATTATTCATTACTAACCTCAGTTGAAGAGTCGGTATCAATTACCTCTGGAAAATCACCACAGAGGCCACTATCATTCTCCAATGATATATTCTAAAATAATTAACAAATCAATAGCATAATAACATAGTCAAAGCAACTAGATTATCTAAACTATTACGAACCATAGTTTCTTGGCACTTACATCCTCACAAAACGGGGGGAGGGGGGCAGGGGCGGGGGCTATGCCAACGCTTATCTAAAATCTTAAGTGATGACTAAAAAAACTTCAACATATGGATATGTAGGAGATTAACTAAAATAATGTATTATATCACCAACAATCATTAAAGTGGAACACAAACTCTTCTTATACCAAATCTGTAAGGATTATTGATCTAAAAGTGGTCGCAAAAGTTGATTTAAGGGATTAATGGAAACACTTGAAAAATCTTTGAAGACATGCTGATAAGAATGCCAAGTCAATTAAGTAACAAAATGTCAGACAACCATAACTGCTTATCAGAGGAAATTGCTGAACAGTTTCACAACTAAAAAAAAATCACCAATAGCCTATCCAAAACATAAGTAGAAAAGCAATGACTTTTAAACATTTATCAAACTGATGACCTATCAAAATATCCTCCACACAAGTAATGAATCAATGACTTTTTTTTAAACATTCATTAAACTGACGACATCGAACTATCCTTCGCACAAGTAATGCAGCAATGATTTTTAAACATTCATCAAACTGAGGACTTA
>JAUKPT010000054.1:0-20123 GCA_032273505.1 Nanomia bijuga | reverse complement strand
TCAAACAAGCCTCCAAACAAGTAATGAAGCCATGACTTTTAAACATTCATCAAACTGAGGACTTATCAAACAAGCCTTCGCACAAGTAATGAAGCAATGACTTTTAAACATTCATCAAACTGAGGACTTATCAAACAAGCCTTCAAACAAGTAATAAAGCAATGATTTTTAAACATTCATCAAACTGAGGACTTATCAAACAAGCCTCCACACAAGTAATGAAGCAATGACTTTTAAACATTCATCAAACTGAGGACTTATCAAACAAGCCTCCAAACAAGTAATGAAGCCATGACTTTTAAACATTCATCAAACTGAGGACTTATCAAACAAGCCTCCAAACAAGTAATGAAGCAATGACCTTTAAACATTCATCAAATCTACTTCAAACCGACAGTGGGGTACCGCACAAGTTTTACCCATTGCCACTAATTATCTAATTACCCACTAATCACTTACACTTCAAAAGAAGTAAACCATTATATTTTCCTTAATATAAACAACTAACCAAGTACTTCTTTTTACAACAAACATACATTTAGCACCAAAGAACATCTCATAACAGAAGACTTATCGCACAAACCTCCATTCCACACAAGTAATGAATCAATGCCTTTTTAATGTTCATTAAACCAAGAACCTATCAAACCATCCTATCCACACAAATAATGAAGCAATGACTTAAAAAACATTCATTAAGCTGATAACTTATCAAACCATCCTTCACACAAGTAATAATGCAATGACTTTTTTAACATTCATTAAACTGAGGACCTATAAAACTATCCTTCACACAAGTAATGAAGCAATGACTTTATTAAGAGTAAGAGTGTCATAAAATTGAGAATTTCCTATTTTCTGTGTAGATTCATAAATAAGAGTAGGTAAAAAATCAAGTAGTGTATTGAAATGAGTAATATCAGAACAAAATGATTACCAACCTCAATAAAAGAGTAATCTTCATTAGCAATTCCATTATCCTTGTCATTGTTGGTGACATCTGGAATATCACCACTATCGTTAGTTATCTGTTTGTTCTAAAAAGAATTCACAACTTAAGAGGACAATTTGACAAATTGGCTGATTACCTTACATAACATTTTCACTGACATTGAAATGAATTTTAACATTTATTAAACTTAGAACAGACTGATGAACATGCAAAGCCATTACAATTACAAAAACAATGAGTAAACATCAGCTTTTCCTCCTTGTGCTTTGATGTACTCCTCAATCAAAAAAGCCAGAGGAAAATCCAAATTTTGCCCTAACACTCTCAACAAATTTTGTCAGAAAGGACTAGTACTTTAACTAGTATTTTTAAGTATTCTAACCTACATAAAAAGATAAGAGACCTATCTTGAGATTATTCTTTTCAAAGTTAAGGCCAAAAAGAGACCTACTACTGTATAATGAGGCCCAGCATAATGCTTGTGTTGATAGAAATCATTTTCCAACTTGTATAGAATAAAAAGCCAGATGAATGAATACAAAAAGAAATTCAACCATGTGCATGTTAAGTAAGAAAATGATTTACCAACCTCAGTTGAAAAATTATACTTAGGTAATTCATTTTCACCATCCTCGTCAGTATTGATGACCTCTGGATAATCACAGTAGCCACAATTCTTCTGACTAGGTACGTTCTAAACCAAATCAATAGCACAATAATTATAAAAATTATTGCAACAATAGTGGAGCATTAACGCTTTAGAAATCCATCAAACTGAAGACCTATCAAATTTATCCTTAACACGCCACAAGCAATGAAGAAATGTTTTTTAAATATTCACCAAGGACAGATCAAATCATCTGTCACACTACCAATAAAACAACAATGATCAAGGCAGGAATGTGAATATAAGTTGCTTCTATAATAATATTAATTCATCATTCTTAAAATAGACTGTACCGTAAATGATCAATTAAGACCCTGGGGGCTTATTTGTCAAAATGGGTTTTTGGGGAGGGGGCTTATCCGGGAGAGGGGCTTATATAATAAAACAAGCCGACCTGATGTGGACCCCCGAGAGTTTCATAACAGTTTATCAAAATATGCGATAACAGACCGATGGGAAAGCTCAAACAAATTCAGCGTATTTTTGGGCCTTGAATTGTCTAAAAAGGGGTTTAAATGTTTTTGCTGGAGTTGATGTCTATAGAAAAGTTGTACATATTGATCTTTTCTATCTAAATATGCAATATGAGCAAAATCGACAGAGTCATTTTTTAGTAAATTGACAAAGAGTCAGATATTAGGCCATTTTGGCTATAAGAGTGCCTAAGTGTCTAAAAAGGGGTCTAGATAATTTTTGCTGGACTTGGTGTCAATCCATGGATTTTAGGCCATTTTTACTGTAAAAGTGTCAAAATAGCCAAAATAGCTCTGCTACTGTTTAGTCCTTATAGTGCCCTAACTTGAGATCTGGTGTACACTAACTATTAAGTAACTATTAACGGCACTGATCCTATAGGAACCTGTCCGCTTTGCTTGGGGGTCCAATATGCTAAAAACAAAATATTCTGTCAAAACTTATCGGTTAAGGTATAGGTAACTCAAATTCAATGAGTAGATTTTTTACAATCGTTCCTCATAAAAGTCTCGAGGGTGAGGAGCATAAAAAATGATTAAATACTCTAATAGTTTTTCTATTTAATATCTAATTTAAAAAGTTCGTGCTTATCGTGTCAAATGATTTATCTCTTTTTTTGTTCTTACAAGAAAAATATCGAAACAATGTCACTTCATTTATATCATTTACTAATTACTCTCTATATGAATAGAATTCATTCATTACGTAAACTCAAAACTCATGCAATGTTAATTACAGTCCCTATTTTTTACTTGCATTACTCTTAATCTTTATATAACTTTAATGACAGCATTTTGATATTATTGAATCTCCATCGTCCTTCAATTCGACCAAAACTCTGTTTTACTGTTTTTCAACTAAACAAAAATTGGTTTATCGGGATAACCGAAGAATTGAAAAGAGATTTTTTCAAACCGATTTTTGCATCATGTTCACAGATAAATTCTCTAGGTAGTACCTTTTTTCGATTTTTTATTTACTTATTCATTTCGCTAAAAAATACCATTCTCTTCTCTAAAAACGTTTTGACATCGTAAAAAAATGCTCAAATTGCAAGTACATTTTCTTCTTTTTTTCATGAATGAGATGATAAATAAAGAATCGGAAAAAGGTACTACCTAGAGAAATGTTTTCTCTTTCCACTGGTGTAATTTTTTTTGCCGTAGTTCTTTTTATCTGGTCAGTTAGTGGATCAAAAGTCAAAAAATGCATATTTCATGAGTTTCTTCAAAATTCCCCCGAACCTGTGCACTTTTGGAAAATTAGAAAAGATATTCTTCAATTTCAAACATTGTTTTCTTTAGATTTATTTCTTCAGAAAGTTTAAGCAATACCTTATGGGGGAAAAATCACCTTGAAAATAGGCATAAAATTTGGGTTACCTATACCTTAAGGTTAAGGTTGTATCCTTAAAAATGGTTGAAATATGGGTTTTGGCCTAAATTTTGGCCCAAGTTGGACATTCATGAATCATAAGGTCTACCTCACAATTATTTCTAGTATTATTTTCTCAGTCCCTAACAACTATATTGAAATAACAAGCTTACTTGTCAAAATGGGTTTTGGGAGAAGGGGGCTTATTGAATAATATTCGGGAGGGGGAGTTATTTGGGAGTAGGGGCTAAATCAATCATTACAGTACTGGCTTATGGTCCAGTATGGTCTTGGTTTTCTGTTCAGGAGTCAGAATAGATTTTAAGTCTAGGTCAACAAATAAGGTGACCAAATTATTATTTACAATTACCTCGATTTTCCATTTCTCACAAACTAATTTGATTGCTTCTGGCAGCAACACTAAACTTAGATATTCATGATACTAAAAAAAAGTTAAATTCATTAGATAAAATTTTGAAAATAGTCTGGTCTAGACAGGTTCCAATAGTTTACCTAATTTTACATTAACAAGGCACATAGATATTTTTGTCCAATTTCTTAGAGAAAGTACACAAGGTCTACTCCAATTTCAACAAAAAATGCTTAGATGTACCACAATTCCAATTCCACTGTCTGTTAAGAAATTAGATATCTTTATTGTCCTTGCATATTGTGACTCCCCTTGCTGACAAGGGTCAGTTCCTTGTAGCGTACAGTGGTTAGACCTGAAACGCTTTTGTGTTTGTCAGTTTTTTGTTTTTTCTTTAATTTTTTAATGTTTTGATATAATTCTTGTGATTTTTAGCAATGTGTCTTAGAATTGGTCTTGGTTTTACTGAGTGAGATACTGTTTCAGATATATATTTCCTTTTTCTCTCCTCAAATCAAAATTCTGAAAAGAAAAATTAAAAAAGTATGAAATTCTAACACAGCAATTTCCAAATCAAGTGCTACATCAGATTGTACTGAAATCAACTATATTGACTTAATGCAAAGGGGACACGGTACAAAAAAAACGGTTTCCCCCATATTATGAAATCAACGGGAATAAAATCCTGCAAAACTGTGGGGGATGGAGGTTTCTAGAGGAGGTTTGGGGGACGCAAAGTTGGGGGGGGGAGGGGAGTTAAATCAAGGTTGGAGGTGGTGGAACCAAGACTATGTCTTGGAACATCATATGCTATCATTCATATCATATGCTTATTTAAGGGGACCATTACACTCCAAGACAACTATGTGTCAATCCATTGCAGAGTCTATCTAATATCCATCCTGTCCTATCTCCCCATGTAGAAATCATTTGAAGGGGAAATATAACAATTTATATACACCGAAATGTGACGTCATAGCTCTTCATTTGAATAGATTTGAAGAGTTTTGACGTCACATACAAGGTTTATTGTCATAAAACCACGAAATAAAAAGAAAAAACTGATTTTAAATATATATATATATACTATTGGTTTGAACTAAAGAATTTTTAGAGTAATTTTTTTCAGTGCAATGGTTGTTCCCTTTAAGTGAATAAATAAGAAAGAATTTAAAAAAATACCTTCCAATTGCTAGATATGTGTTTTAACATAAGTCGATACATCAAACTTGCTTCATCATCAGACACATCTTTCATCAAAACAGAAAAAGAATCTTGAAGCTCGACGGACACTGAATCTATAAAATTGTTTGAACTTTTATAGTTCTTACATTCGATGATTAAGAGAAACACGTTTTAATAAAATTTCAGATAAACCAGACAAAGGAAGGTTTTGATACTAACCGTCGAATCATATTTGCAGTAACTAAAATTAAATACACTAATACCACACCCTAGATCAGATTGTATATTTCTCACGTCAAGTTTTTTCCGCACAGTAACTCATTGCATTCCTTATGTTTAACTGTTGATTTATGTTCAACAAGAAAAGAAACATGTTCACAGCTACCAGACCTTCTGTAAGTAATCCTGCAAACTATAAGTTCTTGGTTTTCTGAAATATCCAGTAATATCCAGGGGGGGGGGTAGGGTACCAAATGTTGGAACACATCAACATTTAGTACCCTAGGGTGGGATGGGTCATTTTGGCCAAAACACTTAGTTTTAGGGTACTAACTGTAATAACCATGACCTCGAACAAAAGAAAAATTATGGATTCAGATTCAATATTTTGTACTTTTTTAATCCATGAAGACCTGATGTCTGTCCATTTTGCCAGTAAAATGCAATTTCTAAGAAAGTTTTTTTAAGTTAGTTTATATGAAATGTATACATAAAGATGCAAGTGTCAGACTTCTATCCAAAATAGATGAAATTTCAATTTTCTGGTCTCAGAATTAAGGGAGTGGGGATCAGTTGGTTTTGGGGTACTTACTGATGGTTCTTCCCCGTTTTTGGGAGGTTGGGTCAAAAAACAGTTAGTTTTCGCTAGGGATGATGTGTTCCGACATTTGGTACCCTTCCCCCCTGTAATATCCTGTATATCAATCGTTACTCCTGTAATTTCATTCATCATGTTAAAGATTTCTTTTGCTAGGCAGTCAATTCTTGCAAAGTTCATGTATTCATGATCAATTTTTTTCTTAATTACTTCAAGGGAAGAAAGTGATTGCGGAAGAAAGTATTGTGGTTCGACAAAACCACAAAACATTTGCATTTTGCAGGAATAAATAAACTTCTGTGGTATGCTGAAAAATCTTTTGTGATCCAAGAGCTGAAATAAACTACTGGAATAAACTTCTGCGGTTCCAGCAAAAACCAGAAAAACTGCAATACTTTCTTCCGCAAATACGTTTTCTTCCCTTAAAGTATACTATTTTGTGGTGGTTTCAAACACACCAACCAGGGTCACTCAAAAACAAGCAAGACAACATTCTTAAGCGCTTTAAACTTATGGTTTTCATTAATTATAAATCAACTTAATAAGTGCTAATAATGTTCTGATTCTCAGAAAAGGTTTAGCATGAAGGGTGAGAAATCTAACCTTGATAAAATCTTCCTGTATGTCAGATATTCAAATTTTAATTTCTAAAATTTTAGGTATGTTTCCAAGGACCCTTTTCTAGAAGAAGATTTTTGAAGATTTTATCTAAAATATATGAAACCTATTTTCTATAACTTTATTGATTTGAAAGTAGTTTGTATTCAAATAATCTCCAAATGGGACAGTGAGCAAAGTTAAAAAAATTGATTACAATATCTGTTGTCTTGAGGAATTCTTCCAAAGATTCAATGGCAGAAAAATAATTAGTGGGGGATGTCTACTTGGCGCAAAAGAGTAAAAAAAAAATCTTTTTACCTCCAGAATCTGCTTTTAGCTGGAAATAGATCTTGTGCCTTTCACAGTACTTCTGAAATATCAATAATGAAAGATCTTAAAATTTGTTATTTATCATAACTACTTTCTTCTCTCACTTTTCTAATATTAATATTGACAGAAATTAAGTAGTCAAGTCATATCACAGGAAAGAAGATATGAAACCAATCTGAACCAATTCTTGAATTCTCTAATGATCATGTAAGGGTAGAATACTGGGGTTATATTTGTTGCATCCCTTTAAATGCAAGTTACACTAGGAAATGACCTGCGCTGCACAATGTTATTTCTAACCTGATTGATGCAAAATGAGGAATCTTATTCTACCTTATTTGTAGAAATTTCCACATTGACAAATTTTTAAACTTGGCTTACAAAAAAAGGAATTTTTCAGATTTATTTTCACGTTTTTATGACATCTTTAAATCTTTTGCACACCTGACCTCTAACCATTCAAATAAGAAAGGTAAGAAATAAATTGTGATGTGTGATGTGTCAAATTAAGAGCCACTAATTTATAACCAAACCACAATATATTTCAACAAAATTCAACATTTTCAACTAATTTGATGACAATTTGACAAGACTTATCATGCTTTTGATACAGTTATGCAACTAATTTCTGCTCAATTTCTGTCTGGTGCAGACATATTACAATTAATAAATAGAAATTTCAAAGATATCAAGGATAGGAAAATTTTATAAAGACCCCCTTCAAAAGTACTCAAATACAAAATTCTTTATTTTTTGCACCCAATTTCGAGATTAATTGACTGTTTCTTACCTTTCCTTCAAAAACATCTTTTAATTCTCCCATGACTTTCATCGTAGTCTTCTCCAGTTCATCCAAAGAAAGTGGTGCTCCCCAAACAGTGTTGCCCTAATAATGAAATTTATTTACAGTTCCGGTATAGGTTATTATTTAACAAGAACTTTTTGTACAAATTTCTCTACTTAATCTGCTTTCTCAGTAAGAGTGATCAAAATGAAATGAATCATAGTTTCTTAGAAAATTTTGAAAGTCAAAAAATCCTTTAAGCTGTTAAGAAAAAAGATCGATCCAAAATCAAATTAAGATAATCCATATACTTTATAAAGCATTTTAAAAGTTATGTAATTCAAAGAAAATAGTAACAATAGAAGTGAATAAGATAAAATTCTCACGAAAATCAAACAACATGAAGAAGGGTGATTAAACTAAAATCAAGTGTTGAAGTTTTTTTTTGAAAAACCCCAATCTCAATTCTCAGGATTGGAATTCATCTTTTAAGTATCAAGCCTGTGGTTTAGCTTTCTAATAAATAAAGCCTCCAGAGCCAAGAGATGGTCCATATATTTGAACAAAGTCACTAGAATGTGTAACAAGTAAAAAATACTTTAAAAGCAAAGTGTAAAATATGCAGCTAACCTTTTGAAAAATCCTGACATTTCTTACATTGACAAGTCGATCTTCAGTGACCACTGAATCCTCACACTCCTCAGTCGATATATAAACAATCTAAAAAAACATATGAAAGTGTTAGAAGAATCCCCTAGTAAGAATCATGTCAGTTAAACTTGCTACAAACCAAGCCCTAGAGAACTGATCCTCCTTTCCTGTAATAAGATAAAGATAAAATAAATGACTCTTACCTCAGTTTGGTTAACTGTGAAATCAATATCTAAAACCATACAGATAAAATATATTAAGTTATATGCCATAAAAAAATCAGTATCAAACTCAGCATCTTAAGCTCTAATAACATCCCAAAAATATTTAATTCTTGAATTTTATTCAAGAGCATGTTTTGCCTTTCTCAGACAAAATTATAATAGAAAATTCTCCTCAAACCCAAAATTTTCCCACTTTACAACCTCAGCATGTGATAAAAGTATACTTTTCTTTTTTTCCCAGAAATAATTTTAATTAACAATAATTAAACAACCATTTATGTAGAAAGAAGTAATAATCCAAGGATTATATCACCTTAAGAATTAAGAATAAAAATAACGTGAAAAATAAATTTAATTGCAAACAATTGTCATAATTACAAAATCATTTTCTCAATTACAGTACTTTGCATCTCTACATGTCATTTCAAAACAAATTTACTTTTGATGGACAATATTTTTCAAAGGAATAAATTGATATATTTGTGTTTAAGGCAGACTTACCTTCCACTTGCATTTCTTCCACTTGCATTTCTTCTACTTCCATCTCAGCCACTTCTATTTGCTAGATTTTAATCAAAATAAGTTTGTTTTTCAAAAATCCATGAATACTGCTGAATATTAAAATTTCTTTGAGTTTTGTCCAAAAAAAAGGCAAATATTGTCAATTTTGTTTGTCAAGAAGTATTATACACCATTTAAGATGATTGTTTGTCCACTCCAACCCATCAACATATCACAACATGTAAAATGAAAATTACTAAAGTAAATTTCCCATTGCAAAAGAAAACCTTTCTTGACTAACCTGTATATCACAAACAGCATTGACAACTTCAGCAACTTTATTTTTAACTTCCTAAATCAAAAATTTGATATTTGAATACAAATCAAAAAAAAAAAATTAAAACGGATAAAACAATGTCATTCAAAATTTTTTTATCATTTAACACTTTATTTCTTATCAAAAAGGCCTAAAATATTGATATCTAATATGTTTGTAATCAGATTTATGCTATCGGTAATAAAAAATCAATATGATATTAGTACAGTAACTTCATTTCTTCATTTTCACTAACTTAATTTGCATTAATTATGCCATGATAGACAGTTCTTTCCCCTCAGGAGTCAATAAATCAGAAAATTAGCTGTAAAATAAAAATTACTACAATGTTAATTTCCCAATGCTGAAGAAAACATTTGTTGATCAACCTGTATAATATCACTAACAGCATTGACAACTTCAGCAACTTTATCTTTAACTACCTAAATCAAAAATGAAAGGTATTCATATATAAATCAAGAAAAAAAATACTTCTTTTTTTTTCATTTTCACTTACTTAATTAGCAATAATTATGCCATGCAATTACTATTAAGTAAATTTCACAATGCAAAAGAGAACATTTGTTGACTAACCTGTTTAATATCACTAACAGCATTGGCAACTTTATTTTCAACAGTCTACATAAAAAATTAAAGATATTTATATACAAGTTAACTATATAACAGTTCATACGTTCCCACAGACACTGTGAGCACACACACCACACGTCGCGCACGCCAATATAAAATTCTGATTTCATAAACAATTTTAATGCCTAAAGATAAATAAAAAAGCAATGCTAAACACTAAAGCAATAGCAGCCAAATTTTATAAGAAAACCACATACCCTTTCATATATGTTGTTTAAATTCATTGGAGACAGATTTTCCTCCTAAACAACATAATGCAACTATCAAGAAATTTGTAGAAATTAAAAGCATGACAAGGTGGAACAAACAGTTATTTAATAGCATTTTTTGTAAACAACTTTTTCTTAATTTGATTTTAAATACATTGATACAATGTTGTTATGGCTTAATGGTTTGAAAATCATTGTGGTGGGTGGGTGGGTGGTGGTGTATTGCAAAGTTTTAAAAGATTGAATTGCGAGAGATAAATTTTAGAAATGTGCAATTTTATCTTTTCTTTAAATTTTGAGCAAAAAAATCATGAACGTTGATTAATTAATTAGTCAGTTTGAAAGTACAGTACAACAACCCCCCCCCCCTCCTCCATTGATAGTTGAGGCTTTTAAGGGTAAAAAAGGTTATTATTCAATCTATACTGAATATGATGTATATATGATATAAAGATTATGAAAAAATACTTAGTCTAATAGGTGTTCCTTTCAACAAAAGTTGATGAATTGTCAAGTTTGAAAGCAATTGAGTAAGTTTTTGTAAAAGTACAACAATTTCATTTTTTGAAATCTTTTAGGGTTTCCATACTCAAAACTGGGGAAAATGATGGTTTTATCCCTCTTAATTTGGCCCAACCTTTCCAAAATGTTTTCTATTTATCTTAGTTTCATCTAAAGGTCAAGTTCAAGTCAATCAAATGCCTCCTAATGCATTATTAAGGCTGGCAGTACAACACACCCCATTGATACGCAACCCTATAATAAAATAATGATACTCAAATCCTTAAATTACCTTTTGACGCCAAGGCATTAACTCTGGACTATCTCCATAATCATACCTAAATAAAATTAAAAAAAAATTTTAAATTTTAAAAAGGACAAAGGAATTATCTTTAAAAATGTTCTCCGTCTCAGTGTTTGCGAAAAGATAAACAAAGAATATAAACTAAAAAGAATGACTACAACCATCAAGTCTCAGAGAAAAAATACACATTGTTTTTAAACAATATTGTAAAAGTGCTATTCTAGCCCAATGTGGGCATGCCCAAATTGCACGTTCTCTCTTATCACTAGATTGCAGCTTTGTATGGTTGTTGTAGAAACTTCTGTCAAACTTTTCCCACCAAACAACAGACATAACTCTTTCAGATATCATTGAAATTTTTTGAATAAAATGAGAAACTGGACTATTTGGAAAATCTTGTTTCTACAAAATAAGATTCAAGCCTGATACATGTCAACCCCCACCTACAATCTGAAAATTTCCAACCCGCATCATTTGGTTAAGTTCTGAAAATGTTTCAACCTCCTCCATCCCCCTTTCCCCAGCTGGAGAGTAAATTTAGGAATACTATTTTAAGGAAAGAAAATGTTTGCAGAAGAAACTTTTTGCAGAAGAATCGGAGAAATGACTCAAAAATGCCATATTTTGAATAGTTTATTTTTGTTGATGACAACTTTGAAACAGAATTTGCGGAATTCTTATTTGCAGATGCAAAATATCAAATATAATTAAAACATGGGAAAAACCTATTGCAGACAAATATCCTAGTGGTTAAGGCATCAGACTCAACACTGGATATTATTCGACATAAGTTTCATACATGGTGCCAACAAATTTATTGTCTTAGGTTAGCGGTAACTTCAACTGCTCTGATACATCACTTGAGGTCTGATGCTGAAATCGCTAAGTTGTGAGGTGAGTCCGTCACGCCATGCCATGTGAGGGAAATTGGGTAGTCAGTTGGTATCTGTCGAAACACAAGATGAGCCCAGTCAGCAGGTTAGCCTATGGCTATGCATGGTTGTTTCATTCTGTTTCTGTGTGTTGTAGTATTAACAGAACAGAATTTAATTTTTTTTTTGTGAATTTCAAGTGTAGGTTGCATATTAACATTTTGCGGATGACTAATGTTTAAATACTTTCAAATTTTGTCCAAATCTGGAAAAAAAAACTTCTGCACAAATTTCTTCCACAAATAATTTCTTCCCTATTTTTATACAAAAAAGAACAAAATTTTCTAAATTTTATAAAACAATTACCACCTTTTTAGCATCATTAAATAATTAGAAAAATAATATCTGACGAGAACACTTGGTCAAAATTAAAATCAAATTCTTATAAAAAAAGATCTAAACAGTGAGTTTAACATAATGGGAAAAAGATTTTCTGGGATTTAGCCATAATGCAACATTCTTATGATTTATTAAGATTGGAAATTACCTTAATTCTGTATTTTCTTCAATATCACATAATGCATTCATAATAACAAACACTTTGTTGTTTATCAAATGACGCTTTACTACAGCATTTGCAAACTTTGATGGTGAATCGTTTACAAATCTATTGTAAAAATATTGAAATATTAGTCTATTGTTTAAAAGTACATCTAAATCAAAGTTAATTTCCTTCCTTTTCAAAAGAAAAATTCTTATCAAACATAACATGGGTATAGGAATATTAACTTTTCTCTATGATCATGTCATACCACGATGGGGTTACTTCATTCAGTAAATTCAAAATAGTCTGAATATTCTGAAAATCATGACTTTACTTCCTTTATATATGTGAATGCACCATCCAAGGGTATTCTTGATCATTCCAAACAACCCCCACAACCCTGCTCCCAGCAAGAAAATCCAGATTGTGATTTTTGACATTTTTCCATATAAGGTACTACTTAATCAATAAGTCAATGCAATGCAATGACAGAGACATTCTTGGAATTTGAAATGTATAACTGAGGAATACTCTGACTACTGAATGAAACAAGACTAATCTTTCGGAACTGTATATACCTGGCTAACTGAGAAGAAAGAGTTGCATCAATGCTACAAAAAGAGAATAGTTAAGTTAGACAAAAATTAAGTTAAAATTAAAAAAAAAACTTTCTTCATTTTCTATACTGGGGGTGGTCAAAAAAATTGTGTTTTGGGGCCAATCAAAATAAGCAAAAATGTAAAAATTTACTCTCATGATATAGAAAAATGTTCCTAAATTTTGAGCTATCATAAACATTATTTTCTGAGTTATGGCTTCTTAAAGTTGAAATTCAGTTTTTAAAAGGAGGTTTTCAAATTCAAGTGTCATTCCTTGTTATTAAAACCTCAGGAGGGGTGAGAAACCAGCAAACCTTCCAGATGAAAACAATGTAAATCTTTTAAATTTTTACATCAAAGAAGTAACGAGTAAAGAAAAGATGGATTTCCAGTTTCCGTTCTATATTTTTTTTTAAATATCAGAGATGCAGCTAGGCTCAATATCTACAACAGAAGAATAGGTGGTGAACCAGCTAGGTTGTTTTTATATCAATAGAAAGAGGCAGTAGGAGTTTGGCTGCAACCAGAAACCAGAGCACAGTACAAGCAAGAAATTTCTACTGGTCAACTAGACTCAGAGACCTAAAGCCTACAGACTTATATTTAGGGCTCATAATTTAATTTGTACATAATTTGAAAATTACATACCAGAATTTTCCTTTTGGTCCATGAATATTGAAATAAATATAAGAGCCTTTATTATTCTTTTCGTATGTTTCTTCTCTGAAAATAGCTTCATCTTCAGAAATACGTTCTCCTATGAAAATTAAACCAAACACAAAAAATAATTTCAACAACAACAAAATTCAAAAAATTTAATAAGATAAACAAACTTAAGACCCAAGTTAGTTATAATACTAACTGTGCATGTCTTCCAACTGTTGGTATCCCTACCCCCTCCCTCCCCTTTTATGCCATTTATGCCCAAATAATTAGACTCTTTATCACAAAATAATCAGTTTTTTATTTTTAACATGCTTGAATTTAATTAGATTTCAAAACATTGAAAATATATTAAAAAAATAGGGTTTTTTGGCAAATGTTGCCCTGTTATTAATCATGTTTTAATCAGTTTTTCCATAACAGATAATTTTTTCGGAAAGTAATCAATTTTTAATTAGTTTTCCTCTTTTGCAGTTAATATGGCCTAAAAAAGATACAGAGTTTCGTAAATTATGGATACAAATAATACAATTCTCAGCCCTGTCAATAAAAGGCAATGTCGTTGTAAAAGTCATTGCTTATCTTTTTATTCATGGAACATCTGTGCTGTTGTGGTAAATAAGTTATGTATAAGATTAAAATATTGAATCAACAGAATTTTTTTTTTTTTTTTTTTTGCATAGTGAATTTCTAACACAGCCACAAATGTTGCCATACTTGACTTTTTGGAAGACATACTAATGACATTGTCCAAAAACACTAATTGACAGGGCTAAATTCTGAAGTATGTATCTATTCACCTGAATATTCCAACAAAAACTGGCCCTTTCGAAAGGATTTAGTTGTGAAAACACCATATCCTAAAATAAAATGTATATGACATAATCAATACAATGACATACTTGCTTTGTGTTTAGTCAAAACATTGAAGCAATGATACTCCCATTTACGGTTATGATACTAAAGCTACAATTACCAATCTATCTTCGATAATTAAAGATGTAGAATTTTTCTTTGTTACCCAACCATGGTGAATGACATTTTCATGTGCTCCCAAGAAAAAACATGGTAGCAATGCAGCACTGGAAGTACAGCAAAACAGATTTTAATGACATCTTACCCCCAAGAGTAAAGACTAAGTTCATACCTCATGTCAATAATAATAAAACACTTGTATGGTATTTCTTTCTCTTTTTGAGGTTCCTCGCCCATTATGAGATAATTTGGCTTTTCAAAATTTATTTGTATACATTATACATGTACAAATGCTTTTGTGCGTTTACCCAAATTTATAGCGGTCCCTTTCTGCAACAGGTTATATTAAGATGTCATAACTCAAATTGGTCAATAGATCCAGGGGTTGACAAATCGCGTACGTGCGTACGTGGCGTACAAAAAAAGTTACTTTTTTGAAGCTGACGTACATGTAAAAATTAAAAACTGTTCGCGCACGAACGCTGGCCTTCCTAATCTTTGTACGTGAATATTATCAAAGAATATCTAACGTACATAATTAATTTGTCCTTCTGTACGTGAAAAAAGTTTTGTGCATATAATGCAGTGTGTATATAATCCACTTGTTCTCCTTCCTAAATTTATCTTTTTTATGTTCCTATGAACAAATGCGACGGAATGCCATTAGTTTAAAATCGATAAATTCAAAAGGCGAAGGAATGTTATGTATTTTCCATTCAAAATGAAAAAGAACACGCGACAATCAATTGATAAAGAAATTGAAAGTATATATTAGGGCTCGCGAAAATTAATAAACTTAAGGTAATTGCAGCTCTGTATTCTTTGTGAGCGAATACTACACATCTTTTTTATTTTAATTCGTATTCCTCTTATGTTTACACTACTAATCCTCTGTAATAAAGTTGATCTAAAAGTTTTGTCAGTCCTACATAACTGTAAGTTAATGTTTGCTTTTCAAACGTTACTTTGGTTGAACATATACACGTACTTACTTCAAAGGAAAATTGTACGTTAAAAGATTTATGACGTACATAATGATTTACTTTGATGTACGTAAGCGTACACTTCTGACAGAGATTTGTCAACCCCTGAGATCAATAATTTGCCCTAGCAGGTCAATTGTGCTTCTGTTCTTTCAGAAACTGAAGAATGCACAAAATATATTTCTGCCTATTTCCACTTCCTCTAGAAGGATTTTTGGAGGTATAGTTACAAATTATCACGAAAAATGTAACAAAAAACATACTGTAGAATCTCTTAAAGTTGACCGGGCTCATAAAGTTGAACAGCAAAAATATGAGTCAGTAACTTATCAACTGTTTCTTGTGTGTGTTCATCGAGTTGTTTGTACTTGTAAACAAAGGCATATGAAGTAAAAACACAAATTATTTTAAGTGTAATAAACGTGATATTTAGGGTGATTATTTTAATTAGTTTTTTAAAAGCACAGTTCAAAAATGATTAGGACCTATGTACATTATGCACTCTAAATCGTAATGAGCGGTGGTTAAAATAAGCATTGACTGTTTGATATCATACAATAAATATGCAGTACTTAACATGAAACATATGGATTTCAAAATGAGAACTCCAATAGAAAAAGGTTACTCACAGGTCCGTGGCTAAGAACCCAATTTTGTCAGCAAATTCAACAGTGAATCGGGAAATTTGATTAGGATAACTTACAATTATATAGTGCATAACTTTCAAGATAGTTTGGAACGAAGAAACTTGTCTGCAAAATTCTGTAACGCACCAATCATGATAAGGTGCCTTCGCCATAGGTTGTTACTCAAACACTCTGTACCATATTTATTCTAAAACATGTGTTGCATTCTTTTGTTTTAAGTGTATAGTTCAATTATTTAAAAATTGCACTATATATCCAATGTGTCTTTAAATGTCTTAATGGGTGTATTTAATGGTATATCTATGCAGACAAAAATATTATTTCCTCATACTGTGTACAAAAGGAGTTATAATTATTTAATTTTTATAATGTATTGCATTATAATAGCTAACTTCAATAATACAAAATGTATTTACAAATATTTCATACATCATCATTATATATAGATATATGATTTGAGTTCACTGTATAACTAAAGACGGTATGTTTGTTTATATGTAGTTTATTTTGATTGAGTACCGGAATTTTTGCTGTTCAACTTTATGTTCCCTGTCAACTTTAGGAGATTCTACGGTATTACCTAATTTTAAAAGTGCCTTGCATATTAAGAATTTTAATAATGGATCAAATCAAACAGGACCTAAAAGCTAAAAAGTTGACTGTGTAAAGCAATATCCAAACACTGTGGCCGAAAGGACATTCACATTGTATAAATTCAAGTAGAGTCATCCTTTTGTCTTAGCTATAATATAGCTAGCTAGCTATATATACCTACAAAGTTTTCACAAATTTACATTTGTTATGTATCGATATACTAAAACTTTCACACTCTTAGCAGTTAAGAAAAAGATAGCCAACAAGAACTACAAATATAAGATATAACAAGCAGAGATCATCGCATCGACAATCCTTAATAAACAAAAAATAACAAACAAATATAATTTAAAAAAAAATGAAACGTGAACTTACCAATTTCCTTGTTGACGAAAACCTTTATGAAACCATCAGGGTCTTCTCCTGAGGACAACGCATGTAAAAGTGTATCATCTTGCTTTTTGCAAAGTCTTTGCCTTCGCTTGGTCGACATCTTGTCATGTCAACTTATAGTCTGTTGAAAAAACATAAACGTGTGCGCATGATTTCAAGATTGTTCCCGTTAGCGCTAGTTTTCAACTTGCATATTTATAAATTCATTATTAAAACAAAGACATAATCAACATACCGTATTTCCTCTTTTTAGCGCCGCCCTCTAATGCATGAGCGCCGCCCTCTAAAGAGCGCCGCACCTAAAACCTAAAAAAATTTAAGAGCGCCGCCCTCTAATGAGCGCCGCCCTCTAAAGAGCGCCGCACCTCTGAAAGCGGCGCTTTTTAGACAAAAATAAAAGAGCAGCTTTTTATTTGAATTCTATAATTTTTTTGTTTATAAACGCTTCCACGTCTAATTCTAAATAAGAATATTTCATTTTTTTCTTCATCCGCTCCATTTTGAGGCGTCTTTTTTATATTAATAGTAGAAGATGTCTAAAAATCAAGAGAACAGTTGTCAATTTAATAGGTTGTTTCTTGATTTCTTGAGTCTTTGAAAAGTAGGAAATAAAAAATTTGAAAAGAGCGCCACCCTCTAATAAGCGCCGCCCTCTAAAAAGCGCCGCACCTAAAACCTCGAAAATTTAAAGAGCGCCGCCGGCGCTTAATTGAGGAAATACGGTACTCGGGAATAATTACCTAGTACAAGTCTTCACGATGTGGGGTGCTAAAGAATTTATAAACACAACATTTTTCTTCAAAAAGCATGTTCTAATAAACAAAATGGTGGTTTTTATAGCTTGATAATAAAAAACTGCAATATGCCTACCAGTGGTGTAGCCAGGGGAAGGCAAATGGGGCAATGCCCCATTTTTGAGATTGTCTGCCCCACTTTTGATGTTGACCCTATAATAACTATTTTTAAACTGGTAATAAAGTGTTACTTTTTTCCCCGAGATAAATCCCGATAAATTTTATTGTTCGAGCGCAGCAAGAACAATAATATCGAGGGTTTATCGAGGGGGGAAAAGTCACTTTTTATCTGTTAATACGTAATTTTCTTTCCATTTTATGAGTTTATTAACCGGCATCCTATAGTGAGCGAGGATTTAAAATACCACATTATATCATGCTTTTCCATAAGAGCAGGGAATAAAAGTAACATTCTTCCCGCTGGTGTACTTTTTTCCCCACTAGTGTATATACTCTTCTATGCCTACCATTCAGTTTTGCGTGGTGGCTGCTTGGACTGATCCTCATGGACTTAATTACGGGAAAAAATATTTAATCTTTTTTTTGGAGGGGGCTGTCATTAATTTTTTGCCCGATTTTTTTTCCTTTTCGCCCGAAAAAGATTAGATCGAAAGTTCCTTTTCCAAACAAAGTTCGATTTTCGATCTTTTTTCTGAATAACATAATCGATTGATTTAAAAACTTACACTTGAAAGTAATTGACATTTTTTTATACAATCATTTGTCGTATTGCATTATGGAAATACACTTATGAATTAGGCCCAAAGTAGACCAAAAGACGCCAGACGTCAAACCAATAATATCAATTGGCATTTTTTAAACACAAAACAACTGTGTAGTAAACCTAATAGTTAAACAGAGGACTTTCACATCTTTAAAAACAACTAAAATCCTAATAGTTAAACAGAGGACTTTCACATCTTTAAACACAACTAAAATCCTAATAGTTAAACAGAGGACTTTCACATCTTTAAACACAACTAAAATCCTAATAGTTAAACCGAGGACTTTCACATCTTTAAACACAACTAAAATCCTAATAGTTAAACCGAGGACTTTTACATTTCCCTTGCCCGTAGGAACAAACTTGGGACTGTCCTCGCTTTAACAATTCAAACGAGTGAAATCATAAAATGGATCATATTTTTTGAACGGCAAATTTTTTAAGGAAACAACTTTAGCCCTTAAGAGACATCTAAGGAATGATCACTTACACAAAATATTTCATATTTTAATTTTTCACACAAATTGTGGTGTGTAACTGCAAAAAGAGGACTTGGTTCAATTTTTTTGAGAAAATTTGAATTTGATAGAAATGATATTTTGGGCATCGGAAAAGAGTTTCTAGGCAATATCACTAAGAAAGCAAAATGAGGACCCGGTGTTAAGTCCTCACTTTGCAAAAAGTCCTCGTTTTGCAGGATGCACCGAGTAAAAGTCCTCACTTTGATACCTTTGTTAACGCACACACACACACACACACACACACACACACACACCTTCCACACCTTCCACACCTTCCACACCTTCCACACCTTCCACACCTTCAACACCTTTCCGGGGTCCAGAAATTCGGCGTATGATATGTATTGGAACAATACAGTATGTACTTATTGAACGAACCCATACCAAATGTTATGCTTTTTTACAATTTATTTTTTCAGTTCTTTTAATGATTTTGTTTATCTCTCTTTTTAGCGCTCGACAAGGCACAAAAACATATGGAAGACAGTCATTTAGCTGCATACACTGCATTACTTTTAGGATTACTAATAGAAAACGAAGTGGTAAGTTGTTATTATCCTATATGTTAATTAAACTTTGTCTCTTGCATATCTAGGCAGTGGCAGTGGCAAAAAATGGTAAAAATTGGTAAAAATTGAAAAACCTGTCGGTATATTTTATTTATGCAGCGCTTTTTGTCGGAGAATCAAGTTTTTATTTTTTTATTACCGACAAAATTAACAAATTTACAACATTTACAAAATTCTCAATACCGACCAATTCATCAATAAATTTTACTATAGTATGTTTCAAAATAAGTGAAACGGATTTTTTACACCGCTATAACTCAATTTTGAACCAATTTTCGTAATTTTTACACAGTTTGTAGAGAATGCTGAGCACTCCATTATACTTTCGTTTAAAG
>JAUKPT010000053.1:0-31029 GCA_032273505.1 Nanomia bijuga | reverse complement strand
AAGAAAATAAAGAAGCCTTTGTTTCATTGTGATTTAAATAGAGCTATAGAAACTATTGCAAAAACAGAAGAAGACTTGTTTTCATTGTGATTTAAATAGGACCATAAAATATGAAGGGGAAATTATTATTATCAAAGTTAATAACAGTGAAAAAAAGTATATTCATTTGTGAGTCCACTAGATGCTCATGAATATTTAAATACATCTGAATAAATCTATGCTAGTGGACAAGGACCTTAAGACCATGTGTTAACCTATAGTGTTTCGTCTGGTACCAACTGGATAGATAATGTCCCTCTTATGGCAAGGATTAACTCGGTTGACTTGCGATGAAGTATTAATCAACTCGCAGCATAATGTTATTTTCTTCTTTCTCGGTTTCTGTTTTCTATACAACCTGACATCAACCAATAGCAAACAAAGAAGTATTATTTACACTACGGCAAATGAAACTAACATTCCTTTTGACAAAAAGAAGCACGATTATTAGTACCTCGAAAAACAACTCACCCTCTTTTCAAAATGATCATGAGGTGCAATCTACTTTATAAGTCTAAAAGTTATCGGTTAAGTTGTTATTTTATTGGTCAAAAATTACAGCATCGAGAAATTGATTGGTTCACTTATAATTGCTATCAGTATTTTTAGTTTTGACAAAGCATAAAAAAATGAAATTTCTAATTGAACCAATCAGATTCTTTATGATGTAATCTCCAACCAATTAAATGGCAAATTTACTGATAATTTGCAGAAAATCCTTATACTCTTTATGTCAACTTCCTCAACAAACAAATAAGAAAAAAAGGGTAGGGTTTCACTATCAGAATTGATTTACCATCTAAACGTTATGATAAATATACAGTAGAAAACCCTATGCATATAAAGACTTCACGCTTCAGATCAAATTCACCGTATTGATATGATAAGGATCGCAAACAAATGATATGATGTATTGTCCTTTGTTATCACTGATTTAATGCGCATATATTTACAAGGGGGTGGTTATTTTAGCAAACAGTATTAGTACTTTTTCTCAAATTGAAAGGTCAAATATTTTTGTCGGAAAATTGTGGCAAATTTAGTCTAAGAATGAGAAGTTTTTGCCGCGTTTTAGTTTATACCGACGAAGAGGTTTTGTTTCTATCCAATGTCTTGTAGACCTTTCAGAGAAAAAACAAGATAAGTGTTCTGACAGTTTATGATCAAGTAATCATGGACATTTTGTAATTCATTCCTTTTTAAAGAACTGTTCAAGATCTTTCTTAACAGTCTCTATGCTGCAGTTTTCACATGGCGTCTGGGGACAATAAAATCTCTTGACAATGTCACCTCTCTAAAATAGATCTATTATCATATTTTCCTTTATAACTATTGTCATATTGAACTCTCTAGAAAACGTTGAGCGCGGTTTTGTCTCCACACTATTCGGTTAGGGGACATCTCAAAACTTTTTTCATATTTTTTAACAGAAAATGACTATTAAGGGGGTCAAAGGTCGAGCAAAAAAATATGAAAACCTCAGATAAAGAATGTAGCTCTCCAATGACCCAAATACTTCAGTAGACAAGGTAAAACAGTTTGAAATAACGTTTTAAGACTCATGCCCTTGCATTTTGCGCTTTTACCCTGAGAAAAAAACAAGGGACGTTCTATCTTCTTCTCATAAAAAGATTGAAGCCCACATATTATCATTTTGAATATTCTAGAATATTTGGGATTGACAACCCAACACACCCTAGACCGTCGTGATAATCACAAGACCCTCGCCCTTACACTAATCTCACCTTCTCTCTAGATCAAATTATTATCTCAAACCCAAATCTTCACCCAAGGCAATAAATATGTGGTTATATCCTGGTCATCTAATCATTTCTAAAGATCACTTGCTCTCGATCAATCGTGTGAATGCATTCGTCATAGGGGGTAGAGTGGAATTTGGTATAGATCATATAAGGAGATTGTGGGTTGAGTTCTACTGAATCATGGGAAATCCTAAATGCGTCATCATATAGTTTAAGTAAGTGTTCTTGATACGTTCTTTTTTTCTGTTCATTAGAGATAACGGTGTCAGGTCAATCGGTTTACAGAATACTTTCTCAGCACCCTTTCTAATTATATCAAAGAATCCCATACTGTTCTCATTGAGAATAGTTTTGCACTAGATTCTAGAAGACTGATTCAACAGAATAAAATGTTGTTGTTGATCTCTAGTGGGATTTACATGTAGGAATAATATGATTGGAACGACAATAGGTCCACGTGTGTGTGTTTCTTATTGACTTACCATGATGAACTATGCAACTGAATGGAAAATTTTGCTTATTTGAACAGAACGTGTAGATGAAATAGGAAGGTAGAGTTTCTAGGCAATTTTGAGCACTTTTGAGACTTTCATCGGAACCAAATTATACAAGACCCGGAATCATTGTTTAATGGTAGAAATAAGGGAGTGGATTTTTCTTATAGAAAAATTCTTATTTTGCCCAAAGAATAGAAAAGGATTCACGATCCCTATTGTATGACGAGCTACTATTTCCAACAAACATCTGAAAATACCTTTCATTTCCTTGTAATAAGAATAGATTTACATTAGACCTAAACTAGTGAAAGATTTATTGAAACCATGATGTGAAGATATGTGAAATGAAGACGAAAGTGAGAAAAAACGTGTGGAATGAAAATTAGTGAAATAGATAAAAAACTAAAAATAGAGATGATATATAAATATTAACATGTTCACTAAGCAACAAATTCACCTTCCATTTCTTACTCATCATAACACAGACAGTATAGTTGATCTTAAAAAAAAGCTAAAAGTATTCCAAATATTCATGTTTTTTATTAGTTTGGCTCAATAAAAACAGATAAGAAAAAAATTGAAGCATCAAATATTCAAAATTCATTCAAAAGGGTTTTTTTGCATATTAACCAATGGAATTGTCGGATTATATCGTCATATGTACGTAACTACGAGAGTAAACACACGTATATACGGAAGTAAATAAACCGAAACTATAGTAATAGACGAATCAACAGTATGCCGACTTTCAAACGTCAATATGCGTGGATTTACTGTCGACAATCTGCAACACTTACGTCAAAGTTTACTTATGGAAAGAGTAATTTTACAAAGTAGGAAGACTTTTTCACACACAAAAGATCCCAAATTTACCAACACCAACAGAATGCGAATTCTTAAACGTCAATACGCGTGGATTGAGTATGGACCAATTTTATAAATCTTATGTCAAAGATTACTTTTGACAGAAGAACATTAAAAAGTAGGAAGACCTTTTAAACAAAAATAGATCCCAAATTCATCTTTTTCTATAAGAAGTAAAGGTCCTTTGCAAGGCATTATAACTCAAATTGACTATAACTTATAGTATAAGATATAAGTAATATCTTGATTTGATGATTTTTACTAATGCATCCTTAATTTGAACCACAAATCTCACTTGCTTGCTTTAGACTAAACTAGTCAGGATGCACCAATTGATATATTATACATGGGCGGTAATGTGGGTGAGCTGAGGGTGGTTTAACCCCTACAGTATTTTGCCATATATAAATGTGCCCTTTTCAAACAGGGATGAATTCCTTACAATTTTATTTTTTTATAAAGTTTGCCCTTTCCTCGATATTCTTTTCTTTGCTTTATTTATGATAATTTCGTATGCATGCCTTCTCTAGCCCGCCTTTCCGAACCCCTGCCGCCGCCCCTGTCGGACCAGTAACTTGGACTAAAAATTGAACTAAAAGTTCAGGTAGTATACTAGCTATGACTAGTCACTTGGATTTGCTTTGCTCTGTAATTGCGATTCAATTCATGAAATTGGCTGACGTCAAAGATGAAAACAAACTTCAAATACATCTGCTATCCTAGAAAAGGTATCCAAAGGTTCACGCCAACTCAAAAGTGAAAAAATAAAAGGAAACTTCAAAAAACTAGTATTTTTCGTGCTTTTCATTACATCGTCAACACATTCAAACGTCAAATGCGTGGAGTTATTTGTTATCTTCTGCCAAATGTAACGTTTTTTGAAAAACTGATTTCACAAAGACATTTTAGCGTCAATCATTACTATTGAAAAGACAAAAATAGACTTCAAATCCGTCTACTGTTATCAGAATAAAGGACTTCGCCTCCGCTTGTAGAATAAAATCTTAATGAACTCAAAAACGGGATGGTTTAGAGCATTAACCACTACTTTCGTTGAATAATATGAAGAGAAACTTGTGATCTACATGCTTTGTTGAAAGTTTTATTGATGTATTATTTAGAATACTACTGCACTTTTTTCACTTTTGAATTATTTTGAACAAAAACAAATGCTATAATTCTTTTTCAACTTTTGATGTTTAAGAAACTTTTTCAAAAATTTTAGGAGCAAGCATTTTCTTTGGATTACTTCGTATGCATGTAAAGAGTCATGAACAAACCTTCAAGGTTGGTGCTTGTCGAAGCATGCACCTTTTAAAAAATGTGAAATCCAGATATTCATGAATATCTCTGTAACTATATTTGTCCTGTATTTGTATTTGTATCAGATCTTTCTACAAAAGGTTTTGTTTATAATCTTCTACTTTGAATATTATTTTCTTGAATGATATAAAATCATAAAACAAGCTGGAGATTTTCTATTGTCAAAATTCATGGTGTTTTGGCGAATGGGTGTAGATCTGCTTTTGTTGTTATTATTGTTATTGCCTAAGTTGTTGTTGTTGTTCTTACAAATCAACGCAAGACTTTCAAGCATGTTGCATTTCTGATAACACGTGGAATATCCTACTGTAGTCTATCTCCATGAATCAAATATCATTCTACTACAGCTTTCAAATAAAAAGAATCTAGCTGAGTTTATTACGCTGATAAACACCATTCAATATTCTGCTATGCCCACATTAATTCTTTAGTCAATCAAATTACAAATCCAATAACTATCTATGTGGATCCTGCTTTGTGACACTGCAAAAGAATGTTGTTGACAAGCACTTAAAGGTTCTATCGTGTATGTATCGTGTATAAACTAAGTATATTTTCTAGACATTAGTTAAGTTTTAGTACTTATCTAATTTTGTTACCAAACTCCACGAAGGCAGATTACTGTTGTCAAACTAATTCATAACGAAAACGGTTCAGTCTTTAAAAAAAACACCATGAAACTGGTCAGCAAACTGAGATAGTATGACATTTACAGCTCTCTATCCCAGTTTTATATGCTACGAATAGTAGAAGTGTTTTACAAGATCTGCATAATGCCTGAGAATATTACACACTTTGTTTTGATATTTATCTTGTTGGATATGTGAAAGGATTTGCCAATTAGTGATACCTATCAAGTACTAACAAAATAGATAGTTGTATGTAGAGTATATAGACAGAAAGTATTTTAAGAACATTTACAGTTGACGTGATCTAAAAATCATGTAAACATTTTAGCTCCTAGCAATGCAATCAATTTCTTCATGTCGAGTACACAAACAAACTTAAAATTGATTTTCATCAAGTGCTATCACAATTGATAGTTGTTTGTGAAAGTAAGCATTATAAAGAACAGTTGCAGATGATGTTATCATTATGTCATCACACAGACGTTCTAACAGTGGCTCCTGGCAATGCAATCAGTTAAATCACAACTCTTTAGATACTTGGCACTCTTCATTCTAACAGTACAACATAGAAAAATCAGCTTTTTCATAAATTGATGTGTTGATGTCCAATCAGTGATATCAATCAATTATCAAACAGATAGAAATAAGCATATTGTAAGAATAATTACAGCCGACGCATTCTGTAAAACATGTAAACATTAGCTCCTGATAATGCAATCAATCAGTGTACATCCAGCATGCAAGCAATCTCGTGATGCTCGGAGTTTTTTATCCTAATAGTATTGATTGTGGAAAGATAATTTTTCCCATAAACTGCTCTGCCATAAATAGCAGTTCATATTCTCCCTAACATTGCATGCGTTTTGTATTGATTGCGTGGGTCATATCTTTATCTTGATCAAGTGGTAAAATAGGAACTAGAAACTGAAAAAACTTTCAACTAGGTTTTATTCTACAAAATATGGAAATTACTCTGCTAAGCGATCTTTATTACCGAAATCTTTAGCAGCAATGATGGTACAAAATTAGTTTTGTAAACTTTAGGTAAAGGCGTTTCCTCTAAGCACAAGTTGCTAAGTGTTAGAAATGAAAACTAGCATCATTATATGACCGGAAGTGATTCATCACTATATGGGAAATAACCACTTGAAGATGAGACGACTAATGCTCAGAAGAAAACTTATTTCGCTTCTATTCTACAAAAAAAAAACTTATCAGTTTTATCAGCTTGCAATTTCATTTTGTATTTGGTAGTTGTTCTTAATATATTTGTTCCATTATCCTTATGCAACACTCATGTTAGAAAGTATTTATATATATAAACAGTTATTGTAACAGATATACATCGACGCTTCCATGCCATAACCACAAACAAATTTCCAACCCTAATTGAGAAGAAATACGAGAAAAACTTTATTTTCCTTTTTCGTAGAATCTAATATGTGACCTATAACGCCTTAAATACTGTTAATAGTTTAAATATAGAAGATAATGATTTGTTGTAAGTGATCGAAGGATATTAAATGATACTGCATAAAAACTGATATAGCTGATATAAGCATAATTGATATGGGCTGGTGTAATGTTTAGTAAGAGTGATGTATGGCTGATGCTGACTGGTATGACAGAATTGTCATCAAATGATTTCTAATGGTGCATGATTGATTTATAAGGATTTAAAGGAATCACATAAACATAGATACATAAACACATTTTGTTGTTAGTAAAACATCAAGTTCTTTAGCTACCCCTATATCTGTCTAAATTTAGTATAAATACACCAAAAGAGTGTAGATATAGATAAAATAAAAATGTCGATTTTGATTTTTTACATGCGACCTATATCGTCTTTATCATCTAAATAATTTTTAATTCAGTATGTTGAAAGAACTTTTATCACACCTTTTTTGATGGAAAAACGCTGCTCCAAATTTCTAGTTATGTAAATTCCACTCAAGGGGATATTGTACTACCATTAGCATGCGCTCTAAATCTTCAGTAATGAAGAGCTAACCGCAGCTGACACACTGAAATCTAATAGAGGAAGCTGGAATTCTAACCACAAGGTTTAAAAAATTCAAAGCTTGACACATTTTATCACTTTGATTTGTAATCCAGACTTTTACTATGATGATTCCAACAATATTTTCTTTCGGTTGGTTCTGCAGCGAAGGATATTTTGGGTCTGAAGATTAAGTTGCTCTATCTATCAATAATTATAGGGGATCTGACTATCCCTGGCTATCTTTCTGGGTCTACAATGATGCTGCGCTACTGCAGTAAAAATTGGATATATGATATAATCATATTAACCAATAAAAAAACAATATCGAGAAAGGACTACACAATCAGTCTAGCTGTTCTATGGTACTTCATATCGTAACTCTTTTCCCCCCGCATATTGATACCTGATAAACGTGGCTAGTTTTGTTCAGTATATAGGCTCATAGCAAATGCAGAAAATATGGTAAATACTTTTGCAGACTCAAATGTTTCATTCTCATGTAATTGTAATAAATTAATGGTATGCCATAATATTTTTTCTGCAATTGTATATCAACGCAATTTGTATTGCATGGTACATTTTCATGGGACATTTTCTCGGTATTCTTTACAAACGAAGTGTTATTTGGTAATACCTAATCATCTATCACTTGTCAGTAGAAGTGAAAAATTGTCGTATTTAAATCTTGGTTCAGCATATTTACCAAAAATGAAATGGCTATAGAGAATGCGTGAGGTCTATGCAACTTGACAGCTGTGAGTTTGACCTGAATTTTGAAGTATCAGCCACCCATCATTATGAGTATTTCTTAAGACTCTAAACAGCAGTTTCACGAGTAATTGTGATTGTCCTGAGAGAAAAATTAAAAATCAAGGACACTGAGTGTGGGGCATTCCCTCCCATTATGTAAGTTCAAAGAAATCCTGCACTACCTAGCAAGCAATAACATGTATGCATACCTAACATACAGTTACAGTTATACATACGGTAAACATTGAGAAATTACTTTTAGAATAGACAACTCAATCTAAATCCAAACATTAAACGTCATAGATTTATTTTTGTTCAGACTTTGCCTTTTTGAAGTGAGGACTGTTGCAAGCAAGTAGAAGACCTAAACCCCACGTGTGCAAAGTACAAAGTGATGTTTCGTGGGAAGTAGAAATCAATTTATTTGTGGTATGTGATAAACAATTGTTGTATGTATGTAACGTTTGTTGTGCTATGAAGCAATGTGTGTGTATGATAAACATTTCGTAACGGTAGTAGTGAAACTGATGCAAGGTGATCACATACAAACTTTCACTTTTGGAATCTTAGTGATGTAGCAATTTGAGGCTTTGTTGTGATTCCATGGAGATAGATAAGGATTATTCTTGGTTTCTATTTGTATATATATATATATATATATATATATATATATATGTATTACTTACAGTAGGCAAATTTAGAGTCCGGATATACCAAAATATGCACTTAAATTTTATGATGAACCCTCAAGTAGTACCCATTTTAAGACAAAATGTTTCCATTTTCATGAAAAACGGATACTGCCCTACTTTTCTAGATTAAGGTCTGTAATTACTAATTTTGCAAAATGTGTACTTGAACAAAAATGACCCCATTTGTCACTAATCAAGTTGTTCTCCTATATGGCACTGGTACAAATATGTGTTTATGTGTCTATGATGTGTGTATGATAAACATATTTTAACGGTAAGACCGATGCTAGGTTAATACATTTAAACTTTCACTTTTAAATTGTAGGATGCTATATGGTATCGCTTTAGTGCTTCGCTGTTATTCAACCTGATGAATTTATTAGAGCATCTGTTCATGTAAAGATGACTCAAAAGTTAAAAATCAGTGTTTAGACATCTCATGCACCTTCCTCATTAATATTTCTTGTTCATTCTTTCTTTGAAGTCTCGTGATTTTTCTCGATAAGGGTCAGTTATAATTGGCTTCCACCCAAAATTCGTGCCCAGGTTTACTTAACTTCACACGGATATTTTGGAGGATCCTGTTCTTTTTAAACAAGTGAATTGACCCTCTTCTTACCCATTTCTTAAGTTTCACTGATCTAGTAAATGTTAATGTCACTTTCCCCTCTTTTTACGATAAGCAATAAAAACGAAAAATCGTCAGAAAATTGGTACTTTTTGCGGAAGAGAATAATTCAATAGAGAAAGCACTTCCGTAATTGAATTTGGAAAATGAAAGTTTTTAGATGTTAAAACTTAAAATGATTTATTTCATAAAGGCCTACAAAAGCAGGGATAATTTCATCTTATCGTTTTGTCTATTTCTATATGTTTATCATATTAAAGATAACATCAAGAAACGTATTTCGTGTATTCGCTAAATTGGATACAGTTAGGAAATAATTCATATATTTTCCAAAAAGTGAATAAGTTTCACAAAGAAAACTTCGTATTTTCTATGACTAATATGTTGAATTTATTGGAATAGTTTTTATGTATCCTTTCTTCTTTATTCCGCCACTTCGTAAGAAGTTATCAATTATTGAATAAGTTATCTGACGGTCAAGGCTAAAGAGGGGAATGACCACCAGAAATACATAAGCCAAAATCACTCTTGTTGACTTCTTCCAATCTCAGAGTCAAATATTAGAAAAGATTTGATAAGCAAGAAAGAAATATATTGGTATTTTTTTATAATAGATATTAATTATCAATTAAAAGTATTAATCATAATTCTTTATTCTATTTTCTTAAGATTTGAAAATAATTTCTATTGACCTTGAACAGAATTTTGAACGAATATATAGTCCAACAAGATAACACCATTCTATTTCTAATGTATTTGAGATCTGCTTGTTTATTACTTGAAATGCACATGGTAATCGACAACTTCTTATTTTAATAATTCTTAAAGTACGTGCAAAGAATCAATAGTTCAAAACTTTGTGATGCCATGGCTTACAGAGACTGTCATTTATACACGTATGACGTCGCTGACAAAAATATATGTCTTTTAAACTTTAATTCGCCACCCTATGAAATTGACAACAGAAGGGTATGAGCTAGAATGCCTTTTGGACTCATTACAATGTCAGAGTCAAGAATTGCTGCTGATAATTAGCAATAAATGTCTTTTATTGTCAAATTACTCAATTTCTTGAAATTTGTGATTTGGAAAACATTTCTTTGAACTTTTCGAACAGAATTTTGAAAAATTGTCCAAATAAAGTCAAAATAAAGTACATCATTCTTTTCAAAATACCACTGAATTTCAGATCTCTTATAATATACATTATTCTGTAATTCATAGTACGTGCATAGAATCAACAGTACAAACAAGTATCGAAGCATTCTGACGTCATGGCTTACAGAGACTGTCATTATACACGTATGACGTCATATAAAAAAATCACGTCACCAAATATTCTCTGAATACAATATCTCCCTGTCGATCTAATATTTCCTGAAATAACACTTTATATCAAAAACAACAGCTACATGTCTTATTTATTTACTTTTTAGAGAATGAATGGTTTTAGATAGATAGTGACGCTATAGTCAGAGAAAAAGCGACTAAAGTTGTTTCAAAAAATAAACTTATGATATACAGTTAGATTTTATGCCGTTTTTTCCTTTTTTTAATAATATAAATATTGTTTCTCCAAGTAGAAAGGTGTAATGAATTAAAAAGATGTTGGACTGGTTAGTTATGAAGAGAATAGCTTTATTGGTAATATTAGAATAGATTGATGTTTATATCCGGACTTTCTGCCAATTCTGGCCAAGGGTTTATTGAGATTAGATGACAGTAGAATGTGATCAGAGACATTTTGATATTCTTCTTCTTTTAATAAGAATAGATAATTTTTTTATTGTGTTTAATAAAATACAAAGTATTTTCCAATAACATGCTAGTAAATCAGACTTCAATTTTAGCCCTTGCAGATAAAACTACTACATAGCCAAAAAAGAGAGATTTTAATTACTGTTAGTTTTTCGAATAGACCTTTTCACATCTCAATCCCACATATTCAGACATATCAATCCAGCACAGAAATATTTATATGTCATAATATCTAGGTTCGTTTAATAAAAGACTTGTCATCTGCTCTCATCTGCAATAAACCAGAATCGACTTAATTATCAACACTAACATACAACAGGTTATTACAACCTTCATCTATTAGAGAAGTCCGTTCTAGAATAATAGAAACATAAACACTGGTATAGCAAGAAAATAGAAATCATATGATGTCGAATGGAGTGTCAAATCAGCAATTGGTTCTTCCAATCAAATGCCTTTTAAACGAGAAAATATGCGACACTATTTCCAATGTCTATTGTTGCGTCTGCTCGCTTTGCAACACAAATTAAGAATCAATCGAACAATACACAGCCTTGATTCCAAGTGCACAGAATATGATCCAGATTTGATTTATCGCATATAAAGAATTTACCATCAAACAGTGAACTAGTGTGGCAGCCGACTGGTAGGTAGCCAGTTTTTTAATTATCGAAACACATCCATTCTTTCGTTTAATAATTGACAGCTAGAACATTTTTAATCCACCTGTTAGTTCTAACCTGTTACACCATAAGAACGACATATGGCTTTTGTCCTTGGCCCTGTAGAATAACAATTTTTCACACAAATGTGGGTTCAATCTAATATCTTAAAAAGCTTTCTCGTGTTTTTTTTTCTATTAAGTAGAGGTAAAGCTCGCTAGCTCCTTAAATCGTGTCATATCCTTTTCTTTTTGTGACAAGATAAATCTTCTTGTGCGAGGTTTATTTCGGTTTAATACCGGATACCTTACATCAGACATTGACATAAACCTTTCCATTACCTAACGCACGTAAAATTGAGATTTCACAATCTTTGAGTAAATAATTTCAATGTTGGATTGGACTGTTAATATTTTCTCTCTAAAAACTGTGTTTTTTCTTAACTTGTGCGTTTCAGTGAAAAGATGTGAAAAGTCGTGCTTGTTTGAAGATTGATGGAATGGAGTTCTTTGTAGACAGGCGGATAGTTTCTTGATGTTTTGATAATTCCGTTATTAGTCTGTCGCAAGTCTTAACTTGTATATACTTCGATGTATGGGGTTTTTGCGATTGCTTCTTTTTGTGTGTAATTCGTGTTTGCAGGAAAATTTGAAGATTTCTTTGTTTTTTACAATACAATGCCCTTATAAAGGAAATGTTTGGAAATAAGGAAGTTTTTTGCCCAAGGAACTGGGTTAAAGTCATAGTCTAGTATGATAATAGTATTCAGAAACTTCCCTTTCCTTTTTTTTCTCGTTCAATCAATTTTTCAAAAAAGCGATCTGTGGTAAATTTTCTCGCATAAAAAAATATTTGTCACTTAGAATCTCTTTGTTTTGTCCATTGAAAACAATCTTATCTTTCCTCCTATCATCATAAGAACCATGTGCAGAAAACATTCAAGAAGAACAATACTTATGACATATTATTTCATTGTTACCAGATTTGTATAGGTGAGTGATGAGTAAAGAAAAACAAAAAATTAGTTAAGAAATTACCCATAAATTATAAACAAAAGAGGCTTGACACAAAGGACTTTTTTTCAATAAATCTATTTCATTTTGTTGTGTTATTTTAAGGAAAAATAAAATTGTTTTTCCTCTTTCGCGGAAATCATATATTCATTAAATACCTTAGTAACAAATAGAAAAGAATTTTGAAAATTTGGCTGCAAAATAATGAAAAGAAGAAATGTTCTTAGAGTTTCAAATAACAATACATTTCGAAATATTTTAGTCTTGTTTCTTCTTCTTCTTCGAATTTGAAATTGAATGAATGTGAAGAATTTTTTCAAGATTGAAAAAAAAATGAAAAGAATGCAGTGAAAAAAGGTTGAAAAAGAGACGTTAACTAATCAAAAGAAATTAGAAAAAACAAATAATCAATATTTGGTCTGTATCTACACAAAACACCTAGTCACCTACTATGTTTGCAATCGTTTCTCGCTCTTTTACCACCTCCGTAGGACGTTTGTTTCCTATTACTCTTCCCTCTACTACACTAACCTTTTTGAATTCAATTCAAAAATGAAGAGGAGTATCCCCACACAAATTTCAAACAAATTTATTAATCAAAAAAAAGTTGAGTAATCGATCTGTATTGAGAATGCAGCGTTTTTTAACAATAAGAGAAAAAGTTTCCTTTTCACAGATTTGTTGACGTTGTTTCGTTTATCCAATTCAAATGGTTTTCTAGTACATCAAGAGAAATGTTGCCTTTATGAGCATAAAATCATAACTATTTTTCAATATTTTGTAATGAAAGCCTTTCTTTCAATTCTTTCGGTGAATCTACTAAGATCTTAAAATAATCAAGATAATAAAGCATCTGGTAAAGCATCTTTTGGATTATTATTTTCAGCACCCATGTGTCATATCGCTATAAGTGTCCGTAGGATCTGGGATTGCAGGAAATAACATGATCTGCTTTTTCTTTCTTTGTAAAGGACAAAATAGAATAGAAGTGCTCAGGTTAATGATCAAACAATGAAATACCAATCTATTCACTCTTTGAGCTTTGACACAAATGCACACTCTTGTTTCGATTTTTGATGAACCCTGTCGCTCAGGTTCAACGACAGTTCATAAGTGTGAATGTTCCAGACCCCCATAAACGGATATGCTTTAAAGTACCCGCTGAAACATTCCTTCAAAAACGCCGCCGTGTTTTCCTTCTCCGCTGAAATTATAAAAATTATAAGGTTCTGCGAAATTTTGAATGTAATTATTTGCTTTGTTTGTTTTTGAGAATATTTTCCTTCCACACATTTACATTTTGTGTTATTAGAGTAAAGTCTTCCACCGCTATGGTGTTAAGATGACTGCAAACCGGTGCCGCGTGTTGTAAATAGTCATAAAAGACCCAGACCTCTAACCAATTTTAACTGATTTTAAGAGAAATATTCAAGATAAAAGAGTATACTTGATAAGAACATCCAAGATGAAATTTGACAAAAATCTAAGAATATGCTAAGAATATCGTCATCTTGAGAATCTTCGTTAAAAATACATACTTCTAAAGACTCTATGAGATTTAAATCAAATGCATGTTTTATGTTCTTTTTTGGTTGTTTTTTACTCAATCCAGAATCTGAGTTTGATTCGAAATAAAGAGATTTTGTATAAAAAAGACCTTCCTCTTCTACATGATGTGTATACTAAAATATTCTAAAAGAATAAATCAGAATGAATTTGGCCATAAAGTTAAGAATATTAATCTTGAAACCAAAAAATACTATTCTTATAAAAAGAAAAGCGTGTATGCGGTTTGACAGTTCTTTCTTACAATAAAGGAAAGTTGTATGGAATGATTAATGAAATATTGGGTAATGTAATAAAAAAATATTAAAAAGAGACCACTAAATTTGAGGGAATGGTAGACTATGCATCTACCAAATTATTTCCTGGTGGACATAATAAATGGCAAATGTTAAAAACGAGTTGCTGCATGCACGCGTTATTCTAAATTTAACCATTGTATACGACAAAAGCCTTTTAAGTTCTTAAATAAAGTGCATAGACCATGGGCCCGGTTGTTCAAGGTATGTTTTAAAGCTGTTTTAGCGTAACACTGTTTAACCCTATTGTATTTGATTCAACGGTAAATATTTTGGCCAACAGCGGTAAGCGGAATTTGGAAAATAGGGAAGAAATAAAGAGATTTCTATTGTCTCGAACCTTAAAACAGGGAAGAAATGAAACAAAATAGCGAAATGTTGGGGGAATAAATAAGAACTTTTGGCCAAAATATTTACCGTTCATTTGATTCGATAACAGTAGAAATATCTTACGTTAAACAGTGTTTTAAGCTAAATAATGTTCGAACAACAGGGCCCATGCATACAAGTTGTTCATGTTAACACTAATTGGCAGAAATTTGTAAGAATAATGTAGGGTGATTTTAAGCGATTTCCTAGCCGGAACCCGGCCAATAATCGTTTAAATTATTTCATCTCGCAAAAACGCCGAGTCGAATTACATGTGTTCTACTTGATTAGCTATTATTAAACCTCGCGAAAGAGTCACTGAACACATTAGCATTAACAAGCGATTGTTTATTGCATGATTTAAACGAGCGTATTACGGCATGCTTTCTTGGAAATAAAACAATCGGTTTTCTTGGCGAGCGCGCATATGAGCATATTTATTATTTATAATTGCACACCAGGCGCACTTAATGGACATTTGTTTTGAAATAAAAAGGTTTAAAAAAAATTAATGATCGGTAGATATGTAATTGTATGCTTTGCAAACCTTTAATTTTATTGTTAACGTACCACGTGGGCTTGCTTTGAGAAAACCCGAAGCGATTATGTCTGGTTTTGTCTGAAATAAACATCGTTGGTAAATTAATAGTTTAAGCGAATTTTTAGTATACGTGGAGATCAGAGCAAATCAAGCATCTTCCGTACAATTTGTTTAAATATCCTGACAGAAAAAACGTGACGACACCTGGTAACTAAAAGCAGGAAAAACTAGAATCGAAAGATCACAAGGTCTTTAATTATCTCACAAAAATGCTCTTTAGCTCTTTTTGAATCTTTAAAAAAAATCAATTTCAACGTACAAATTTTAAGTACATAAGTGCATAATTCAATGTGGTTTATTAACCATAAGTATGCATATTTTTTTCTGTTACGAACATCATTCGAACAAAATTTCTCCACGTGGGCGCATATGATGTATACTTTTTGATCTGATCTATTAAGCATATATCTACATTGTAATACGTTGTAAAAACCGCAAAATTCCTTGATCCTTTTTAAAAAAAACAATAATAAAAACGGCGTGCGACTATGCTGATATTATAACATATGTTTAGAATTTAAAAATCTGTTTTTCCAGTAAGATTATACAACGTTTTTGGAAAAAGCTACACTCCATCCACGCGAAATAATGATTTTTACTTTGCCAATTTTTTTTTGCTCTTTTTATCATGCATGTGATCATGCACTGAACGACTTGTTAAACGACTTATATAACTTTACCAACTAAGGTTAAGTAAAAAAGTGTGCTCTGCGGTTTAAAGCAATATTTTTATTTTACAAAACATTTGGATTTTTTTTTACCACGCGCTCTAACTTATAATGTTAATTCCGTATGGCAAACATATGATTTTTTTTCTGTCACGAGCGCATAAACGCCACGTCATTAATGATGACGATTTTTTTATTCGTACATACATCATACTTGGTATATTTAAAATTCTAGTTGATGATGATGCTATAATATTTCTTTTATTTTTTATCTTTTCAAAATCACGTATCTTTTACTTTATAGAAAAACATTTCCCCAAGAGGATCATATAAGAAGAAAAAATGCTGTTATAAATAAATGATGTCTTTTAAAAAAACGTTTTGGTATTAATTCCATAGTAATTAATGTTTTTCTTTCGTATTACTAATTCCCTAATGTGAAATAAAAAAATATATATCTGATCTCAGAAATTAAATATTTTTGATGACTTTTTCTTATAAAAAAATCAGTTCGATTAATGTAGTTGTAATCCATGCTGTGCTGTGTAAACAAGTACAAAGTTTAAAACAAACGTTTCAGATCAACGCGTATCAACCAATCGAATTTCGATAAACCTTCTACGTCATAATAACAAGTAGAAAACAATCTGAAAGTGACGTATGCATAAGAAAAATAATATATAAAGAGTGTTGCACGTTACATACTAAAATTAATCCAGAGTGGTGAACGAACTAACTGGACGAAAGTTTTATGAAATAGTGGGAGACGGAGCAACGTAAATCGAAGTAAGCTCAGCTGCTCACTAGTTATTTTAGTTCGTATCGCGAGTGGTTTCATAAATATTTTTATAAAAATAAAAGCAAATATGACCGCTGAAAACACAGAAGTACCTGATATTCATATCGAACTCGAAAGAGCGAAATGCGAGAGTTTATCAAGTGGAAACGGTAGCGATTCTGATGGTGAGAAAATTGGTTTCGAGAGCAGTAAAGCAAGGTTGATTCTACCACGTCCGCAAAAACAAGAATCTTACGATTCAGTTTCATCGAACGGGGAAGATGATGATATCGTCGAATTAACGGAAGAACTCCGTGATAAAATTGTTGTTCAAGCTGAATATTATTTTAGTGATGATAATTTAAGAAGAGACGGATTTTTATTAAAACATGTGAAACGTAATAAAGAAGGTTTCGTTAATTTAAAATTATTAGCTTCATTCAAAAAGATGCGATCACTTAGCCGTGATTACAGAGTTATAGGAGAAGCTTTGAAAGCATCGACTAAATTAATTGTCAGTGAAAATGGCTTGAAAATTCGCCGCGTAAATGCTTTGCCAAAAGAATTATTGGATCAAGCACGCGTGAAAAATCTTGTTATATCAAAGATGCCAAATGAAAATCCTTCGATGGATTATGTTATTGCTGCATTCCCGGGACACAGGGATGACGTCATATCAGTACGAATTGTTAAACCTGGTAAGAAATTTCCAAATGATCTCCAATCACATTTCTCCAGACACGTGGAGTTGAAAAATCAGATTGTTGCTGTTGTTGAATTCGATTCGCCAGAAAATGCAGCATCAGCAATCAAACGTGTTGATAGATCCAATTATGCTGGTATGGATGTTAAACTTTTAGAACTTGGTCCAAAACAAGCAAAGAGAATGAGCAACAGTGATACAGCTACTTCAGATACACCAACAGAATCTGATACGGGTACTTGCAGGAGGGCAAAGAAAAAAGGTGGTAATCGTTTACTGGTACAAGTTAATGGTAAAGAAGACAGTCACAGCAGTTACGCAAGTTCATCTGACAGTGATTGGTCTTCTTTCAGCAGCTGCAGTAAAAGATACAACAGATCATTTGGTGGTAAATCACCAACACCATCGCCATCAACTTCCCCAAAATCCCGATCACCAATAGAAATGATGAATGACTCTAAAAAAAGCAGATCACCTCTTTCGAGTCCTGCAGATAGTCCAAGAACTCCAAGAAAAGGTAAAAAAGCTTCAGATAGTTCTCCGATACGAAAATTATCTCCATTAGTTGCATCAGAAAGTCCACGATCAAGTCCTGAAATACAACGAAAATTTATAAAAAGAGAAAGCGATAGATCAGGGAAATTAAGTCCTTGGATGCTTCAACGTATGCAATTAACGAAAAATGATAGTGACTTTTTAACACAAAAACATTTGGAGATTATCCGTCAACCAAAAGGACCAGATGGCTCATTTGGGTTTTCAAATCACCCATTAAAAAAGTATGTCCTAGTACATGCATATTAAAAAATAAACAGTTTTTTGTGTTTTTAAAAAATTAATGTTATGTATTATTTTAAAGACCTGATGAAGGTATATTGTGGAAAATTGCTGGTGTAATTAAGTTTAATGCCAACAGCTAGGAATACAGACACTTAAAAAGACTTTATTTTTCAAAGGACATTGTTTATAAGTAAATATATATAAAGTATGAAATTATATTAAGTTTTTAGCTGTTGGTTTTAACATTTTTACTTGTTGTTGTCGTTGAAGTGTTGTGTTCCACAATTTTTTAATATGGTATGTTGTTGACATATGGTCGGTCTGTATCTTTTCAACGATTGTGTTTTTTTATTGTGACATTGTTACAATGTGTGTGAGTTTATTCAAGAAAGGAAGCAATTGGCTGCAGTATGTATATAATAATGCAAGTAAAGTATTTCTATAAGAGAAAAGTAATCTTCCGAAAGCATTGCATATACACATTCATTTAATCTTTTATCCTTTTACCCTACAAATTTTTATGCTTCAATCGATTTTTTTTTAACCTAACAATACATTAAACTGTTATTCTTTCTTTTTTTTTATTTCCTAGAGTTCTATACTTTTTTTCAAAATGTTGAAATTAAAGTTTTGTGTTTTTATTTTTATTTGGTAATGTTTACAAATTTGACTAAGTCGCTCCATGGATATTGTCGTATTTTATAAACAAACTTTGATTTGTTTGTTTTTTTCCTTTCATTTGCAAGAGTCTTGACAAATTTTCATATTTTCAAGGTTTTTGTTTATTCGTTGTTTTTTGTTTATTGAGAATTTATTTTCGTAGTATCTTGAAACTGTGCATTCTAGTCAAATTACGCTCTCTTTAGTCCTGTTCGTTCACTCATGTCTGGATTCATTAGTGCTTGTACAATAATTTATTTTCCAAACTTGTGTATGCATGCATACATTCACCTATTGCTAGATGTATTTATATACTAAATTCTTTATATAAAGAACGGAAGTTATTTTTTAAATGGGTTTTTATTTAATGTTTTGAATAGAATTTTTAATTCCAGTTACCAGGTTAGAATTTGAGTCCTGTTTTTCAAGACATGTCATTTAGAATCCTGAGCAGTTAATAATATTTATAAATGACATGTTTTGAATATATTTTTTTATGTAACTTTATTGGTTACATTTGCTTCACTGAATAGGGCTGATAAATTGACCAATAGATCTTTCGTTAATATTATTTGAATTACCCTTTAACTTTATCTGCCTTTTCATGTGTTTTAACTAAACTATTAATTGGTATTTTTTACTTGAGTTGTTTATGGTTTTTAAGGAAGTCTTTTACATGATTTTTGTTCATAACATCAAATGATGCTCAAAAGTAAACTTTTATTTGTTCATATTCATCGCAGATTTATATAGAAGCTTTTCCAGATAAATTTGATTGTTCATTGAGAATTAACCTTAATTTCAGTCTCTGTATATCAAAATCACTAATGGAAAGTTTTAATATTCATTATTTATCTGCATTTTTAAATTTTTTTGTTAGCTATTTTATTTTAGAGAATTTCTTTTATTTTTGTTTTTTACTTCCGAAGTTAATATCGGTGTAAATAATCTTTCTATTGTGTCATCGAGGATTTATAAGTTTTATTTATAAAATAAAAAGAATTATGTAAAAGAGTTTCATGGAAACATGTTAATGAAAGTAAAATAGTGTTGTCTTTGTTTGCTATGAACCCGGATTTACATGTTAAGAATTAATTACTTTCCATATTAGTTGGATATACAACCACAATTTCCCCTAGTATTCAAGGCAAATATTGACAAAAGTCCTTAAGCATGTTGCTGATGTTGCTGGCCTATAATATCAGAATTGTTTTTGTTTACATGAGTTGTGTGTTGTCATCTCAATGTTAAACGCTATACGTTTGAACGACTTTATTTTCAACACTTGGAAAATTACAAATATGATACCTATTAGATAGTTACTTTTAATAAATTTTATCTGCTGAAATTTGTGGATGCTGTTGGTCTTATAAGAAAGTAAGAAAGTAAAGGAAATGAAACGTTTCCTTTAAGAGTTAAGTAGGTAGTGAGTTAACGGTATCATCTGTTTCTGGTAATTCAAAATGTTAGACACGAATACATAAGCTTCTAAAACAGTTAGGAATCAACACGACTGCACAGTTACAAGATTGATAAAATGTGATTTCTTTCCGACCTGTTGAAATCCAATTGTTTTAGGTGACAGCTTCAAATTATCTGAACAAATATTAAGTCAACGAGAACGATATGTTTTAAAAGAAAATTAGTGGGGTCGTAAGTCGTTATTCCGGAGATGCTAATGTTAGCTTTCAATATTATTAGTTTAAACGTGGCTTTTCGAGTTTCCCCAACATATACATATACCTTAACACGGATAGTTATTCGACCTGTCTTATATTCTTTTCTGAGAGATGCTGGAATCCTTCTAAAACTAGTTATTCAGCTTGACCTTTTATTGGGAGAAGTTATCTTATCTTGCTATTAAATCATTCGCGATGTCCGTAAATATCGCGAAAATTATATTAACTGTCACGCTGAATAATTCCTTTTTCATAGTTATCATTTGTCCAACATTGTATGGCCACTGTTCTTTTTTATTAAGGATTTCTAAAGACATAGCTATGTTTAGTGTCAAAGTAGCATTCAGTCCTTCATCAATGACGTCTATACTCATTTATCATACATCAATTATTCATCAGGAAGATTTTAAAGAATTAAAAGTTTATTTTTATCTCGTGAAGAATAAAAAAATTCAGCTTGACTCGTAATTGATAAATTTTTTATCCAGTCTTTTTATTAAACGGTTGTACAATAGACCGCTAATTATGTTAATAATTTAAAGGTCTTTCTTTGAAATAACAGGATTTTGTGGGACTTAAAACGCTTCTTTTCATAAAATGGGTTGTGTCCATAACATGATCTTAAATATAAGTCAACGCCTAATTTCCTTGGTGTCAGCTTAATCATTAAAAAATTAAAAGATTGGATCGCCTTTTTCTTTCTCTACATCATTGCTTAATATAAATTAAATGGAAAAGTTTGCCTAAGTCAATGTTTACTAATTATTATTCTTACAATATCGGAAAGAACACCTATATAGGCGAGATAATCTTTCTACAAATTTCTGTAGAACAATAATTAAGTATCTAACTAATGGTCATCAACGTTTTCCGCTCGTTTTGTTATGAAAATTCTAACTTTTGACGCACTTAGTTCATCGTCATCCGTAATTATCTTTAGCTAACTTGTTATTATATATAAAGATATCTAAAACTGGATTAAGCGAAGTGAAAAAAATCTTCTTGGCAAAGTAATATAAATATAACGTGTATTTAAATGAATTAAATCCTATGTATATATAAGTATTTTTGGCAGTTAAACTAGAATATATGTAAGTAGTCCGTGGCTTGGCCCACGTTTTATGTAGCTATGCCTAAGAAGTGCCAAAAAGTGATTTTTGAATGGTTTTATCTTAAAAGTTTTATGCAAGTTAATACTAAAATTGCTAAAAGAAACTTTCTTTATGTTTTGTGTAACGTGTTAAAGCTTTAAAACGATCAATCTCATGTTTAATCATACCTCAAGACTATAGCTCATATCACACAGAGAAATACTACTTGTGGAACTAGATGCTCATTTTAATATACTACATCGATTTTCTCAACAAAAATTCAGTATGGAATATTTTGGCAGGCTTTTTGGTCCATCCCTAGAAAAAAGTGCATTTTTGAAATATACAGATTTAAAAATGTATTAGATAGCTAAATTGAGCGTGAGAAGAAGATAAAAAAAGGTATGGTTTGCTGTTTAGATTTCAACTTGCTAAGATAATTGCGATTGAAATTGGCAAAATTATGCTGAATTAGTGTTTTTTTGGGAAACTAACACTTTATCATCACATCAAAACATATCAAACCTTTTTTTCGTCTACTTTTCATACTTAATCTAGCTGTCTAATCAATTTTAAAATCGTTTTTAAAATACACTTTTTTCTAAGGGTGCCCTTTTTATACTGGAATGGACCAACAATAAAGGCTACCAAGATAGGGTTTCCTATGATGAATCTTTGTTGGGACTTTCTGTTGGTGAAAAGAGACATTAAAACGGTATCCAAAAAGTTTAAATCATTTTTCTTCTAATTTATTCCAGGTCAAACATAGGATGACTGGACTACTTGTAGATAAATTAGCGAAGCCCCTATGGTGTGGGAGGAGCACATGTAGAGGGTCCTGCTTTTTGATGATCCGGGCGAATATCGATGTAGTATGTTAATGAACATCTATACAAATTTTCATCCTGCTACCCTGATTTGAAGTTTTTTTTCCACTAATAGTCCCCACTAAAAAGCAAACAAGTATCGACTTAGAGAAAATGGCATTAACTTTTAAGCTCCCAGTGAAGAATAATCTCGGAAATAACAGAGTTCTGAGCCAATCGTATTTTCTGCCGGTCATTCTGTCACAGTATGACTCCTGACAATTACTTCCTTCTGCTTCTACTACCGCTCCACACAGTGTGTTACGTGTCTTGTTTAGATGATTCTTTTCCATTTCATAATAACGAATCAGATGTGTTTTCAATTTTCAGTTTCTTAATGAGCTCTTCTTCTCTCGAAGGCATGGTTTACATTACAGATTAAAAACAAAATGGGTTGGAAAATATTGAAAATGGGCTTAATGGGAAAATGAAGAGGCAGTTCGAGTCAAAACATTGTTCATATCTTTTCAGATAGTAGATAGGAATAGGGTATAGTTAATTGGAAATTGAAACAATGCATGTAAAAATAGAAAGGGGAATATGATCTATTTTGAAACACCAAATTTCACCAAAGGCGTATCGTTTTCAAGATAAAATAACCATTTGTTTGACCATCATCCCTGGATATACTAACTAACTTATGAGAATGTTTTGGCATACTCCATGACAGAAGAGGAGCAGAGCCGACTTCGTTATGTCTTTTTACAGTGTTGTGCCGAGACAAACCTAAAGACATCCGTAGCGTAATCATTCTTTTCTTAGAGGATGTGGAGCTTTGCTGTCTTCTTCTTTCTTCTACATATATTTTGTGTATCACACAGAATGATTTTCAGCATCTTTTAAAAAAGTTTATGTCTAAAGATAAAAGAGTATCTTTTATACTCAAAACGTTTCTTCTTTGAAGAAATATCTGACCATACCCGTATATGTATGAACAGAACAGAATGTGCTTCTTCAGAAAGGGATTTCGATTATCATACTAAAATGTCCCTTGGTATGGCGGAGAACAAATAATTGTTTAAACGGCTATTTGATTACATTTAATCACTAGCAGCCTCTTTGACAGGGTAACAAAAAAGCCAATTCTGAAGAAAGCCATTACTTTTGATCAATTTTGGTTTTCTAGTACTGTGTTTTGTTTTGAGCTTTAAGAAAATATCTTCGTATTAGGAAGTTTTTTACTTGAATTCGTCGCAGGAATTTTCTCATGTTTTCAAAATCTGAAAGCCTTCAGCCTTGATACCCGAAACCAAATATATTTCGAGGCGTTATACACGTGACTGTGTGTTTGTTCACCATGTTAAACCAAATAATTTATTGTTTTCAACCAAGCTAGAGAATTTGACACATGGGATACAAAACCAATTCTTTAATTACTCTGCTTTGTTCAAAGTTCTCAGAACTCTCCCTTAAAATTCGACTTTTCTAGGAAAGGCCTTTATTTCGTGGGAACATTTATTCTATTATGCTTGACACTCTTCAATTTTCAAACCACAATGGGATCTTTTTGGTTAAGGATAAGATGTTTAATAGAGAATATTAAAACCTCATTCTTATCTGTTGATACTTATATTTCAGGTAAAATTAGTCAATTCTCAAGTCAATTCAAACTATATAAAACCAGACGCGATGCTATTTTTATGCATCTCGAATCTCTCAAAGATCATTCAGATTTTCGCGGCACTCTTTGAATACTTACAAATGCATAATTTTGAATTACGATTTTGTTATATAAAATTCAATTTAAGGTTAAAACAAAGTAAGGCCTACTTTTATCTAATAGAAGCATGTCATTTATAAGCGTTGCTACGTGTAACTAGGAGGAGTTAGTTTTATCCAACATGGCGGGTTGTTTCTTATGTTTTTACTTGGGTGTAGATAAAATCAAGATGACAGGTTTATTACAATGATATGATTCTGACATTCTGACATTAGGGTCCCAGAGGTGTGAAAATGTAACACGCCAAAAAGTAAAAATAGCAGAGAAATCAATGCGGACAGTCAAACAGAGATACTTTTTATAAGTGAAGATAAGGCGCTGTACGCATTCAACTTGCGACATAAGACTATTTATACTATCATATAGTTCATTACATGAAGACATTGAAACCCTGTTAAAATTAGAACCTGATTCTATCTAGTTCCATCTCTAGGATGGAACAAATGGAAATTGTTCAGAATTAAATACGTCCAAACGTCATCAAAAATTTAATTAGAAGTTACTAAAAATGCATAAAGCTTTTTTGAATTACTAACAACTTCTGTGCGTCCTACCCCGCCCCCGCCCCCCCCCCAGATATCTTTCCTCTGTATTGTCTACTTTTAGACATGAATCTTTATACATTCTGTACGGGCAAAAAGGGAAGGTCGACGCTGCTGAAATCAACCTCAATCGTTTTTCACTTTCATGTTTATCTCATTGTTGGACGTCAGGCCATGATATAACCGTATCATGATCTACGTTGCCTCGCATTCAGGTACCAACTAATTACCCAACCCCACATGACATGACATGATTTGACCCGTCAGCATTACAAGGCTTAAAATAACGGTCGGATATCAGAGATTATCCTTCCCATTTCAACAATTATCAGACCCAATACGATTCCCATCGGATATTTTAACCGACCCATATTTTTTAGAAAATACTTTAAATCGAACCCATTTTCTTTCCTTCCACAACTTTCAATTCTTTAGACACACTTTACATAAAGATAGTGTGCGCTGTAACACAGAATTTCGGTAACTAACTATGGTTAATTGAGAGAAAGTGGCATTGACATAATATCCGACCCAATATAAAGACCACCGGATATTTATCCCGACCAAGTTTTGAAAAATTATTTTAAGCCCCTTGCCTAGCGATAGTTTTTAATCTCTAATCTTTAATCTCCCGACTAGTACACTCGGGTGATTAATAGACGGAGAGGGGGTATTGATTTTTGAGATATTTGGCCTTTTGCAGACGTCTTGCTCTTAAACTATAAACAATTTAAGTCTTATGTCAAAATCGATATATTTTTCAAAACTACAATAATCTATCGCCATCATATTATACCAAACCAACCCGTTCACATTTTCAATTCGTCCCATATCCCAACATTTGGGCAAAACAAGTATGTGGAAGGAAAACGTTAATTGCATTTTTTATTAGAAAGAAATATATTTTGTTTTTGGTCGTCAACATTGTTTTGATTATTATAAAGGGTGGGAGCTGTGCCTTCGATCTTTTATTGATAATTGTGTGAAAATCGAGTATGTAATTTATCATATATTAACGAAGAAGGATGGCCAAGACAGTTAGTTCTGAGCAAACTTATAATTATCGTGAAAAGTGTGTTAGTTATTGCTGTTTGGTTCCTACTCTTTGCGTGGTGGTTGTGATGAATACACTCAAGATATTTACCACATGATTTAATGTTACAGGAAGTTTAGTTGGAAAATTCAAAGTCTCTTTCTCGAAGAATAATCATGGGGCCTTTACTACTGTCATCGCGAGAAAAGTCCCCCCTGTTTTAGCGCTTGATAAACTAGAGAAAATTTTTATTTCTTCTTATTGTCGAGGTGTTAAAGTGAATTAGGTATTACCAAAATACTGCCACTGAAACTTTACAAAACGCTGTCACCTAGGTAAACCAGAAAACTGGTCTCATAAATGCTGCCGTAAATATCTTACGTTCATTACGAACTAGCCCCAACACTCCTATCGCGCATGCTACATATTTTTTATTTACATTAATTGAGAGAATTAATAGGTGGTCCTGTTTGTTCTACACTCCATTTGTTTACCGAGTGAATGGATCCCATCAAAGATATTAAACAAGATCATTCGTGTGCAGACTTTAATGTAAAAAGTTGAATCCCATAATACGGATAAGTGGAACCCTATTCATAATGAACCCCCTGTGATGGTCAAATGAAATAGAATACACTCTTTTTCAGAAAGGGCAAAAGCAAAAACAAAAACGCATCCAGGATTCACAAATGTTGGTAAAGCTCTTTTTCCATCTGAGAAATACGGTATTAGCAAGCAATATCATTTTTGAAGTAAATTAATTAGTAGTTTTGCAGGCTCTGTCAGCATGTCTTAAAAACCGCATCACCCCCACGTTTTTCACTTCTTTCCACATGTTTTGAAACATCAGGGTCCATATTAGATGCATTTCGAAAGTTTGAGATATCTTAAATGATCCATTTTGGGGATACCTCTCCACCTTTTTCCATTTCTACCTACCGTATGTAATGTACATAATATATCATACCTGCAAAAGGCCCAAGTACTGCTTAATGAGGAACGTTTTGACTCATTTGAATAATAAAATGAGAACCATAACCCATATATCAGTTTTAAACACCGCATGCTGCATTGACCTTACGAGTAAGACCTGCTAACTACTAGTTAATTTAATTTAATTAGGTTAGATTAGGTTAGGTTGGAATATTTAACTACCTTCAATCGAAAAGGAACATTTACTTAAGGGTGCGTTTTTTTCCTTGATCTCTGGAAGGGTCTTCTTATCGTAAATGGTAGATGTTTTTCGGGGTTTTTGACCTTGGCCATGCGCTTTGCTTCAAAATTGTAAAAAATATCTGATTCCTAGATACTTCCAGGATTCTCTCAAAGAGCTGGTCATTTTGACTCATTTTGACCTTAAGACGTTTTTAGCATTGGTTGAAATCTGTTTGGATCAAATTGTTGTTATTTTCTGGAAAGCAAATATATCAGACAGAAGCCAAGAAACACTAGCCAGTGGTTAGCTATGCAAGTTTATTTTGCCATTGTTGAGTAAGAAGATAATATATGAAACACACATGGTGGGACAGTTTAGTGGAAGCTCTTAAACATGCTTATTGAGGCGTTAAATTAATTAGCCTTCTTTGCTCTGTCAGCCATCAACCATGTAAGCAAACTTGATTAATTAATCAGCTGATAACAGTCGAGGTATTTAAAAGAATAGCTCGTACATGTAAAAAAATAAAACGTTCCATTAATACTATAGAATTATTTTTAAGTTCGCAATAGATATCTTATTGGTCTTGTTTCCAGTTGTTCAACTTTCTTTTTGTCAAAAACGGCTACATACAGCTGATGTAGAGAGAAACAATAATTTATTTTGCTTATTTTTTCCTTTTTTGCACATAGAATTTCATACTTCTTTTATTCCTTTGTTCCGAACAATTTCCCTGAAATTTCTCCTGCTAAGACATAATTTCCAAAAAAGGAAAGAAGATTAGAAAATGAAAAGGTTCGTTTTTCTCTTTTATTTTCGTTAAATACTATGAATAGACAATGAAGATAACTAAACTTGTTTAATTGCAGAAATTTAGCAATTATTTACAAATATATCTTTCTTTGAATACTTTTAAATCTTTGCTATATGAAACTGTGCAAAGAAATGGAAAATGAAGCAAACCCAAAAATGGCCAAAAATATACACGAAGAAATATGCTTGCGGCTTTTATTTAAAGGTCCAGAATTGAGCAAAGCTAAGCTAAAAAGTATATGTTCATTATTACTGAACAATCACTTACAAGGCCGACTTAAGAAAATTAAGAAAAGTTATTAAGGTCCTGAGTCTTGTAAGGGTCCACTGAAAACAAGAAAAACTATCTGGAGGGACTGGCTCTTTTTCTTTTGGAACTTATTTCTCTTACTGAATATACGTCCTTTATAATGAGTACAAATATTACCAGGGTGTAGGCTAGGGCTATGGTCAGCTTTAGCTAAAGCTGGCCATTGCTAGGGCTTCAGAGATTAGAACCTTTCATGCAGCAAACATAAAACTTTCTTTAGAAAAACCTCTCACTACCAATAATTGTAACAATATGCATTTGCTGGTGAATCGTATATTCTAAACTGGACGTTTGGTCGAAAAGGAATTAGTATGACTGATCTTGTTTGTGTGGTGTTTTTACGCGCCCACTAATCGTTCAAAACTCAAGTTCTATTCGATACAGTTCAAAACATAATAACTATTTAAAACTCGTTCCGAAAACTCTGCTGTATCCATTTCTATTGGGCATTTAATGTTTTACCTTGCATCCAAAAAATTCATTTAGTAGTGATTTTCTTCAATGAGAAGGTTATTTTGACTAAGAAATAGATACAATATTGGCAAACAAAACAATTTTTAGTAAGAATAGAGTATATTTTAGGAAAGAATATTTCTAGTTGAGATTTTCTATGAAAAGAAAAACTATAAATTGTCGAGAAAATCTTTTTATAAATGTTCTGTTATAGCCAGTTCCATTTTGATATTTATGATTCATTTTTATTTTAGATATCACCATTAACCAGTGTCTTTTTTATATTAAGGATGTGATTAAACCAAGAAATAGACACACGATAAAAGCCTCATCAATTTTTAAGTAAGAATGGTGTATATATTAACAAAAAAGCACTTCAAAATGAGATTTTTATTGAAAAGCAAAAGCGTGAAACGTCGATAAGGAAATGGATGAAACTTGTTCTGTTCACATTCACGCACTTGCGGGAAGTGTTGAAGAAGGCTAATGTGATTTGTGTTTGTGATTCATCACATGTTGTCAAGTAATCTGATTACAGTGAAGGATTAAAGTAGCGCCTGTGTGAACATGGATGACATTAACGTGACCTGAGCATGTTTCGCCTCATCAGCAATATTCTTCATGCGTGGTTAGGCCAAATCACGTTGATCTTGAGATTTGAGCCACAAGGCAGAAAAATCAATTGCGCTATGCGTTTTATCAGCAGCTTTTTTACCAATGTGTTTTATTTGATATAACCATTTCAATACTGTTGGAAGTACCTCATCTCAATGTCCTTACTACGTTCAATCAATGCGGCAATAAACTTCTATTTTATCATTTCGCTGGCATGTTTAGAAATGAGGATAGAGAAAAATAGAATAACAAATATTTTCAAATGGTTTGCTAGTCAAGATTTGGAATAACTTTGCAATACAAAGATTTGCATAATAGAACTACAAAATATAAAGAAATTTGGTGTACAACCTGCAATATCATCATGTGACGCAAATCTCAAGATCAACTTTGATTGCGCTTAATATGCTTTTTTTTTTCGAAAGATCTTAGCCTTGAAATACTCTTCATTTGGTCTTATTATTGAAAAATTATCGAAATTACTACTTTCTGATACTGCTCTTAATTTTGGACCAACGTCCAGCCTAAATGCTCATACTAATTTGTTGCCTAACTCATCCAATTGGAGTGAATTAAAGTTTCTGACAGAGCATTACTCATAAGAAATTGTTCCACGGAACTGGATATTTTAAAGAATAAGAATATTCTAGATTCAAATTTTGAACGAGAGATTATTTCAAGGTTAGAATATTCTAAATTGAAATTATTTTACATTCAAAAATCACAATTTTGTAATTTTCTTTTCTTTTCTTTTCTATTCTCATCTTCCTCTAATTCCCTCTAAGTTTGTATTAGTTAGATCCAAAAATTCAATTTTCCCGTTTTTCATACTGATGGCTTAGGGACCATAAACATATGACTTTGAGGGGGGGGGGGTCTTCATTCAACTTCACCGTTCACTGTATTAAGGGGGGCGGGAGGTCCAAAAAATGGCCAAAATCACTGGACGTCATATGTTTATGGTCCCTTAAGTATTTACAGATACATTTTCTTACTTTTTTCTATATTTAGTACTTATTGGCTTTAAGAAATAAATCAAAACATTTTACCAAGAAGCGGCATTGTGGTTTTCATATTCTTATGATGCAATATGATGTAGCACGTGCACACGCCTACACGCACCTAAATCGTCTCCAGCGCACGTATTATACCGCGCCTCAAACGTATTTCGAGTTATAACAATTTATTTCATGTTATAATCGGTTATAACTTTTAAGGGCTCATCCATTAATTACGTAACGCTTTAAGCTCAATGCATCGATTACCATCGATTACGCCTTTTACGTCTCGTCGAAATATTACGGTGGTGGCATTAAGTTTAATCGCGCGCCTTGTAAAATATAGCGCGTCATATGCTGCCTAGGCGCACCTTTCCCGCGCGCCCGTGAAATATTCCTGACATGGCCTGAACACCCCTTGTCTCAGTGCCCGGCGGACTTTTAACGGCGGAATCTTGACGGGGCCGATGAAATTCTGACCGGGAAGAGATATTTTTATGATTAAGTTCTTAAAAGTTAAACGGGATGTGGATATCCGAAAATTATCTTCTTTCTTGGTACAGGTGTTTAGACTGCATAAGGGATGTATCCCTCAAAAGGGCGGTTTTCAATAATATCATCATATGAGTTCAAAAATGTATTTAACAAATATCTATGAACGCTATTTGCATGCTCAGGAGTCCAAAGGTGAGATTTGGTGATTTGTCCA
>JAUKPT010000052.1:0-31034 GCA_032273505.1 Nanomia bijuga | reverse complement strand
ATAGTTTCTTTGTTAAGTAGAGCCGAGTCTCTAGTTTAAAACCAATCAAAATTCAATATCGGTACTGGCGCGAAAACCCTTGTATTCAGGGAAATACCATAAATTCCTTTCTAGACCATATCATCAAAATCGATATAATCGCGCATGTGACGTGGTTTGAAAATAGCGCATGCGCATTAAAATAGACAAGGCATACATGGTTTGAAACAGCCGTGAGCAGATGCCTCCATTTGAATTTTGGCGTGAAATGTATATTTCCAATATCCTTCACTTTTTTAAAATTTGAAATAAAATTTCCGAATCAATCAAATAAATAGAAGCATTCTATTCTTTTATACTCAGTGATAAGAATCTATTTTGAATTCAATTGTTTTTCAAAAAGCTTATGGCAATAAGAATTCAAACAAAGAAAACTAAAATTAATCTTCCAGATTGAAATAGAGAAGAAAGGGAAAAGAAACTTTAACGGCTTATATCTTTCAAACTATTCGATAAAAGATATAAGTCTTTTGAAGACTTTTATTTTTTTGATCGTTTTAGCCTTGGCAATTGGATTTTTGAATGTCAAAAGAACTAAAGTTGAGTCCATTGCCTTTGGCAAGTTGCTAGCCTATTAAAAGATAATAAAAAATACTCTGATGTATGGATTTTTGTTCTACAAATGTGTTGGGTCAAAACCTTATCTTGATAATGTCAGTTCTAAGTTAATCATTTTTCTTTCTTATAGAGGATGTAACAAATCGATTTGATCGTGTCTTTTGGTTTGGTGATTTTAATTTTCGCGTACGCAAAACAAGAATTGCAGTCGACAAGTTGATCAGACATCATGAAAAGAACAGAGTTATTAGTGAACTGTTGTCATATGATCAACTGAAAGATGTTCAGGATAAAATATTCTATGGCTTTGAAGAGGCTCCTATCCGATTCATGCCTACTTACAAGTTCGACGTACATACAGATATTTACGATACATCAAGCAAACAAAGAGTGCCTTCTTGGACGGTATGTGAGGGATTTCCATCGAGTATTCCAACATTGATACATAACTTCTTCTTCAGTTGCAAATTGAATAGTTTTCATATTTGTAGGTGGGGTGTCGGGGAGGGGAGGGGGGGGTGTCGGAGGGTAGTAACCAATATTATAGAGAACATGATGATTTGTTTGGTTGTCATGTGAATAATGTTAAATTAGGAAAAAAATACTGTTTAATCCAATTAACTCTGATGATTCGAAATGTATAAGGTAAAATAATAGAAGGGTGTTCTTATCACTATCGAAAATTGAATTAAAGATGTTGAATTAGATTTAAGTATTATCTTAACTGTTTCTATGGCTTCTAATGGAAACTAGTAGTAATTAATTGCTATCAATCAATTTCATGATTTCTTTCATTGACTAAATTCATCTATTTTGAGATCTTATTTTTCATTAATTAATTATTTATTTGTTATTTTCAATCACCTCAGGTGACAAGACAAGCTGAAATATTTTCACTTACTTGTAACATTCTGAGAATTGTTTCCATTAAAGAGGTATACGCGTTAATAGGTGTTTCGAAAATGTAATATATTTTTACGTAATTTCAATCCCTACTTTATTTCACATCTGAAAACCAAAAAAAATTGGGTTTTTCAGTCAAAATCCTTCTAGAATGACCCAAACATGTGGTACATTTGTGTAAATGATAGACGAAATTCGATGGAGCCATGCCCTTATAGAAGAATTTAGTTCGAAAATGTCCATCCATGCATTAATTACATTCAACATGGTGATTAATGATTGTGCTTTTTTCTTACACGCTTAATCGCATGATTCAAATTCTATTTAATAACACAATGCAGTAGACGATATTTTATCCCTTATCAATTTTACAAAGTATGCGCACAACGCTTATATGGACACGTGTTTTTAATGTTCCAAAATTGACTGTTTTTAAAAACCTTTTTTTTGATTGAGTCATTTTCAGCAGTTTTAACCTATCCAGAGTTCATTGGGTATTGTTATTGCAGATTAATGTTTGCAAATTTTTTCTTGGTGAGAAAACTCAATTTGGTAATTAGCAATTTTTAGCTCCATCTTTACCCATAGAACTTAATATTGCTACAAAAATATATTGGGAAGGTGATGGTTGCTGTCTAATTGATCTAGTCATACAAATAACTATTGGCCTTGAAAATGAGTCACATGCTAACAACTGCTAATTTAGCATTGATGCTAATATTGAGCTCTTTTAAGCCCCAAATAACCTCCAAGAAGGAGAAAAATAATACTTCTGAGAAAAGTGCTAAGTTTAGATCATATCTGGATAAAATAAATACAATATTTTTACTGAAAATGCCTACTTATTAGATATAATGAAACTATAGTAATCCTCTGATCTTGGAAAAATTTATGCTAAAAGAAAGCTCATAAAATGACCCAAATAACACTTGAATAACACTTTCTTTAGACTGACTGTGATGTATGAGTACACACAAACCATTTCCATCTAAAAAGTAGCTCATTACAATAGTTTGGCTCATTATATGGCCCATTTTTGATTTTGCTGTCCAGTGCTAATAAATGGCTCTGTATAGAGCCCAAATAGCAATAAAGATGGATGATGTGGCTCCTAATGCCCTCAAAGGGTTGATTCACCAATATGCAAAGTATCATAAATAGGATATTAATATCCATTGAGATACAGACAGATCTTTGCTAATGCTAACATTTGGCTCCTATTTTGCTCGCAAACCAATTGATCATATCTTTCCATCTATAGATTTCCATATGATGAGTATTCTTGTATTATAAAATTTAGCTCATTAAGCTAACCATCTAAAAAAAATTTAATGCCTAATACAAGATGGCTTCTGATGAGAGCGGGTTAGATAAACCACCTAATTTTGGAACATTAAAAAAACGTTTCCATAATTCTTTTTAAATTTATGAAGTACAACAGGTCAAGGTGTTAATCTTCAATTTGCTTTTGTATTTCTTTATATGATAAGATTATATAAATGTGAGGTAGATTAAATTGCTTCATTTAAAGATAATTTTTATATGAAAAAGCAGTATAAATTTCTGATCTTTCTAGTTTTATTTTTTCTTTACTGGTTTTTCGCTTCATTAACTATTATAATCCTTATACGTTTTTTCTTTTAGTGAACATTAAAAATAAAATCATACATAAAGTTAGATTTTTATCGGAATCATTGTATTGGCAGCCAAACCAATTTTTTATCCAATGGGTTGTTTAGGGTATCATTTACCAGTGTTATTTTGAAAGGATTTAATTTTATGGTGCTGCGAGTGCAGCTACCTACCAAGAAACTGAAACGATGGAAAATACAAGGCCTGTTGGTATTGTAAGTACTCCATACTAAATTGATAACTTTTTTGTTCATGTATTCCTCGAAACATTTTTTTAAAAATGTTTTTATGGACCAAAGTATATTATGCATGTATTTCACTCAGAAAAAAAAAATTATTATTATAATATAATGCAAATTGAATCAATGAAATCTTTTTGCAAGTATAACTTAAATTTCACTGTCAGACAGTTCAGCTTTCGCCCTAGATCATCATTTGTTGTGGTTCTTATTTGTTTGATGTCAAAAATGTATATCAGAAGCTGTATTTTGAAAGTAAATAAGGATGGGTGGGTCATTGCATCATATTTGTATAATAGTGTGGAAGCTATTATAAACTAAATAATACATAATGATCCTACTACAAGATTATATATCTACAATAAAGATAATAGATAGAAGATAATGTTATTAAAGAACGTCATAGTGCCCAATCCTGTTTTTTGTACTTTTTACTGGATAAACATATACTTGGTTATTTGTAACTTAGTATTTATAGTGCCTGATGAGGCACTTTCCTGCTTTATGGTGCAATTAAAACCTGTTTAGGTATTAAAGTGTTGTCGTCTGACATTTTTATAGTTTTGGTTTTAACAGACAGATGCTTGTCTGGTTGACTGCCTCGAAAAAGAAAAAAATTGAGAAAGGTTTTAGTACATATGTATCTTCACTATCGAATATGATTTTGTTAAGAAAGTTAATTGTGTTTACTTAGAAAACAACATTGGATGGGAATGGCAATAAGACATCTGTTAATGATAATAAACAGAGTTTTTATGACTGAAGTACATCAAAATAACAGTTGACGATGGGCTTAAACTTTCCGAGGGTTCTTGTTAATTGAGACACATGACTTTTAAAGGGATTTACTGAGATTCTATAAATATACAGTGAAAATCGAATTAATGTCCTGTTCGTATAAGCAAAAGACTTCTTAGACCTTTATCTAAGAAGTGACATTTTAAGATGTTACCCACAGAAGTAAAAATAAGATTTGTAACATTTGGTACAATCAGGGTGATTTTATATTGACCATGTTTTATTCGGATTTTTATTTTGCTTAAAATGTTTGATGTCAAAATATTTCAAGGCATAAATAAAGATAAATGCAAGATAAGTTTTATTGATGTTAAATCTAATTAATTGACAGGACAATTTATGTTTATAATCAGGAAGCTTTATTGTGAGTTTCCAAATTGTTAAATGATTGATAGGCTCAATTATTTACCAAGAGTTACAACGGAAAATGGGCTATTGTATTCAATTGTTTGAATATAACTGATTGGAAATTAGAAAAAGCAAATCACAATTTCTTAAAAAGTAAAACAAAAAGTATCTTTTTCATTGTCTTTTAACCATCATGAATATTTTATTAAAAATATGATTGTGTGAACATCAGAAAAATAACCCAGGATCCCCATGTCATGCTGGCATTTATTGTTCTATTTTACTTTTACTATTTTTGTTTATCATTTGAAATTTAGACTTTTTGAATCAATCAGATTCTCGCTGTTTCAATTTTCAACCAATTAAACAGCTCAAAATTAGACAAATCTTTTAAGACAAATTCTTAGTAATTCTTTATTATACTTAACTTTTAACTTGTCTTTATTTTTACTTTTATCCCACCTGTAAACGTTTTGTGTATTATACTTTTTCAAACACATGATGCCTTTTTACATAATGACTGCCACATTCTTGTATAAAGAGACCACAGCTTAATGATTTTGTAACATCATTCAATTTAATCACCTTTTATGTGTATTTATCAAAGCCATCCCCCTTCATTCTTATATTATTTGATACAAGTCTTAAAATGATTCAAGACACACGTATAGTAATAGTTATTACTGGCTTATAAAGAGTTAATACTAATAATAAATATATACGAAAACATGTACTCAAGATACGAGTATTTATGGCATGAATTTCTATTATGAGTTGTACTCCTTATAGTAGATAGTGTAACATTTTTAGTGGAAGAGAATATTTTTGGTTTATTTATGTTTTACTTCTGGTGATTTTTTACTTACACGTTTATTTGAATAATGAAGAATTTGCATCTGGTATGTTTTATATGCTTTGCTTGATTATTTATTTTGAGTTTTGTTGGTTACTCTCATTTTCATGTCCACGATAAATAATTTTCATAATACTGTTCATAATGCACTTCACTTTTCAATTCTCTCAAAATGTTGTTATCAAGGTTGTGTCGTTTGATATTTTTGTTGGTTTCTAATTAAATTATTTCACCTAAAGGATATGTCTATTGAGCTGACTAATGAGATAAAAAAAGCCACTAAGAGGGCTAGTCGTTACAATTGATTTTTATGGGCTTCACGTTATATGAAATTGGTTACTATTGTATTTTAAGCTTTTTCTTCTAATTTCTACCTATTTCACATTAAGCTGCTATGTTTATAACATAAGGTTATTAGGTTACTTCGTTTTGGGTTTTTTAGTTTAACCCAGTTACTTTTTAAGGGGTAGCATCTTATTTTTGCAAGTAGTTTGTACCTATTAAGCAACTTCAGTCAGGGGGCAGGTAAAAAAATCTGTGGAACATATTGGGTTTCGCCAAAATAGTACCCTCATTAGTTTTGCTTGGGACACTCACCCACCAAGGGTATTTCATTTCGATATGTTCCACAGTACCCTCCTCTCCTTGCTTCAGTACTGACCTATATCCTTAGTTACTTGTAAAATAAAAAATATCGTTATTTTGAAACATTGATATATGTATTTCTAAAAAGACAGGATTAATTTTCTGTCAGATTTTTACTTCTATTTCGTTGAAGATTACCTAACATATCTTTTGAATGTAACAATCAAAATCGTCACAACTTTTTCAAGTGAACCAAGTAGAATCTCTCTCTATGGTGCAACTACTCAAACATCAAACCAAGCCACAATATAGATACAGATCCTTATCATGATTAGCAAGATATAAGCGAAACAGTTTCCTACAATGCACTTGTCACACAAAGACACAGATGAGAAGAGAACTGGTCTCAGATATTTTTTAACACTTATCTTAAGAATCTTATTCTTATTATTTGGATATATAATGGTTGCTTGCAAACCTTCAATACAATATGAAAAACTCAACACACAGTTATTTGTTTCACTTGAACGTTTTTATTGTAACATCCAGGTACTAGAAATGAAAAATGCATTTGAATGTTATTTTCACGAAAAAACGAAAACGAAAAAAAATATGTGTATGTATGTGTATACCTGTGGGAACTACATTTATATTCAGCACATAGTTTGCATCGCAGTTTTTGATAAGAGAGAATAATGAAGAAGAAAAAGAAATGATGAACTGTTTTAATGTAAATAATGAATACATTTTTTTTTATTTTGTTGTTGTTTACTTCTTTATTTTTCATTTCTCATTTTTACAAGTACCTGGTCGATGTTATGTTTCTGGTTGGTAAATGGTATTTTTTTTCTTATTTTAGTTAAGATGAATAGAATAGTTTTTTTCCCTGCATATAATCTTCAATCAGTAGCACTTGGTAAGTTGTATATGGGTGGCTTTCTCTCCATTTGTTTGTTTGTGCAAGTATTCGGTGGTTTTACTTTATTTTATACAAGCTTTTATGTAGGAGAAGACATTGAAACTGTAACACTCTGACCAATTTGCTCAACTTTTTAAAATCTCTATACTGAAAGTTGTTCAAGTGAATTCATGACATCATTTATATAGTTTTGTTCTTTCGCTCATTTACTGAAGTATCGTAACATTTACTTGACAAATAATAAGAGCAACTTAATTTTATCTCTAGTTTGGATTTTGTTTTTCTTATTTTACTATATTTTACTAATTGCTATTGTTCTCTAAACGGTGCAGATCTTCAGCTCTCCATGATGGATCCAAGGCTATCAAAACTTTATTAAAGCAAGATGTCCCTGACTTTATTTCAAGGAATTATCTGGCAGTATTGGATCTATTATTTTACCCATTCTGCCTTTTTATTGGCTGAAATTTACTTCATCTAGAATCTTATTGAAAGAAATTAATTAATTTTTAGCAATTTTTAACTGAACCAATCAGAATCTCCACAACATTATTTTTCCATGTTTTTCTGTTTCCGACCAGAATTTCCACCGTTGGATACACTTTTAGATGATGTAAGCGTCATCATACTAATTCAACTGAATTGTAAAAACAAGGATTAGATTATAGAGCTTGACAAGAATAGCTTGAATTCCAGGAAATGTACAGCCCAGGAAATCAGCAACCTAAAAGTTTGATTAACTCAGATTGGTTTATAGAATATTAAGGCTCTGGAAATTAAAATCAAATTGAATCAAGGCTTCAAAAATTTAATATAAAAAAAAATTCATGTCAATCTCATGGGATCAAAATCCTGGAATTTTTATATTGAAATTTGAACTTTCGTTGTTGTACCTGATAAAATGAATGTGATTTCAAAACATGTGATATGCACCACCAAAAGATCATTTTACTAGATTTTGTATCAATTTTTAACTAAATGTTGGCGACACTTATAAAATGAGCTATGAAGTTGTCCACTCATTGTAAAAATATAATAAAACAGGTTCACACACTAAGAAATTCTAATTTGAAAGAATGAAACTATCGTTTCCTTTTATTTTAGTCAAACTTGTCAAAAACTAAATTCTAGATTGAAAACATGTACTAACAGTGCAGTTGAATATATTTTGTTGTTGTTTAAGTTACTTAATATTGGTTTTCTGTTCAAATATTTCTTTACATGTCAACATGGTATGTCATGTGATATTCTGTGATATATATTGTCTCATGTCTTATATTTTGAATTTTAATATCTTAAAATTTCCAAGCGAATAAATTATGAAGATTATTAATACAACTACATTGAATATCACAACCAAAATCCCCTTTTTTACCTGTAGAAAATCTTTATTTGCAGTTTTTTTCGGGCACATCTTCGGTCATTTACATTTTTTTCCTTTTCCACGTTTTTTTTTTGGGGGGGTTTGGGGGGAGGTCGAAGAAGTAGAGGTTTTAAGTATTGTGGTATTTCTGTAACATGGTCTGTCACATGATCTGTTTTCAGTCAGTCACATGCTCTTAACTTGAGTCTCAATTCGTTTGAAATATGATTGTGAGTACGCAAACTCTGAATCATTGTTATCGCTCTATTAAAGTATATATTATTCATGATTAATAGTATAAAAAAATGTTCTTCATTATGCTATGTAGAAAAAAAAATCTAGAAACTTAATATAAAAATTATTAACTCAACTGATTGTGGTGAAAAGAAGATTAAGTATTTATGTGACATCATTTCTCTGCCATTAATTATTTATACAGAGACATCACTTTTAATGTCAACTCACGAAGACTTAATAGAAAACTATAGTTTTACTAATCGATTAGTTGGTTAACTAATCTTCCTAAATCCCAATCTTTAAGACGATTAATGTTTTTTAATTTTTGATGAAAATCACTTCAACTCCACTTCTTCCTGATGGAAAAGTTATTTTTAGTTTAATACTTTTCCTGAAATTAAATCAATGTTATCATACTTTATTGATCTGACTTCCCATTTTTATCGTTGTTGTATATAGCTACATGAACGTTGTATGTATCCCTTTATCAGAACAATTGTTTTGACTGGCTTTAAAGGTATTTGGAATGCGGTGATGGATACCTGCTGGATACCTGAAGTATGGATAGTCGTGTTGTGCAATATTCTGTTGTTTTAGATTTTACCTCGGTTTGATTCCTCGCCGATAGAATGATATGCAGAGTGAAGGTAAGGTCGCAGTAGTTTTTAAAAGGTGAAATTGAAAAGCCTTCTTCAGGCAACCCATGAGGAACCGTAAGGTTTTGTCTACAAATTATAGTTAAATTTGTTGTCTCATCGGTAGAAGATTATATCATCAAGATTTTGGTTGGTTCACTGAAGAATGTTTCTATTTTTTTTGTTTTAAAAAAAACATCAAATGATGACATTTTAAATGAACCAATGGGAATCTTTTTACTTATTCACCCATTTGTTGACAATTTTTAGTCTAATATTAAGGGGATTGATAATTCAATGTGATACGTGTTAAAACACTTCATGCGAATTATTGTTAATCACATAAAGAACTTAAACTGCATGGCTGTTCCATCAGAAATTCAAACCTTGAACCTCTTGGACCTCACTTGAACCTCAGATCTGTATCTATACGATGTTGCATTATACAAAAATGCTTTGGTTTTATCGAAATGGTTTGCTTTGTATTTCCAGACATCTACCCTGATGTTGAGGTATTTTCTATCTTCTAATTTCTTCGCAAATATCTGTTTAATTTTTTATTGTTTCAACAGACCTTTATGAAATTTCACGTTCGTATGCTAATTGAAAAACCTCTTTTCTTCTTTCAATACAAACATTTCGAAGGTAAACATTAACTTTATCAGATTTTGTAAAAAGGCAGATGACAAAATTTGGTGTATATCATCAATTTGTTCAATGTTTGTAACTATGCTATAAAAAACTGGGTTGTTAACAATGTATTGGAAGGTTTCTTTGAATGTAGATTTCTTAATTTGACACAGAGTTCTTGTTTTTATGTGTTATTGCTAACTAAAAGTTGCTAGAGAAGTTGTTTTTTAATGATTCATAAAATGGACGAAGGGTTCGTGGAGCCTTTAGTAAGTTATCTTTTTTTATGCTGTAAGATATATTGTGTTTAGATAGCTTGGACATAGATGCTCTAATTCAGAGCAAACTATGCGAGGGGTGAACTGCTGTACACTACCTCTAAAAAAACAATAGGATTTCTGTAATCATTCAATATACAATTATTGTTATGTGTACTAGATTCACCCTTAAAGACTTTTTGTCCAAAAGTTGAATAGATTAGGGTTTCTTTTATGTATTGATTATTTTTGTGTGTAGTGGTATTTCACATTTCAGTATTTAATTATTTCAAATTAAGAGGAAAGATTGTAAGAAATATAGATTCACACGCCATTATGGATCCATATAGACTGTTAAATTCTTTGATAACTGAATAAGTTTAGGGGGTAGGCTGGGGGTTGTGAAGAGTTTGTTAAGTTTAGTTTGTTGTTTTAGTGCTGAAAGCTACTTTTGTATATTCTGTGAAAGTTGAATAAATACCAAGGTTGTAAAGTGAAACGAATTTTCCTGACTAGCTGGAGAGATCAGAAACATTTTCTTCTTTTTAGGCACATTCCCCCACACATTTTTTTGGAACTGTACATTTTATCAAAAAATGGGCTTTGTTGTGTCATTTTCTTCTGAAAAACTCCTAAATTTTATGAAACATTCCTGAGAATTACTTAATTAACGTACAATTCATGACATGTTTTGGGTCGGTATTTATCCAAAAATCCTGATTAGGTTTATGGGCAGTACTTCGTTATGTTATGTTAAAAGCATTGTACATTTTTTCAAGACCACCCATATCAAGTTTTCAGAGCTGTTATACATTTTGGGTATTTCGTGAAATAAAGACAGAATTAACAGTTATACTCGAGGAAATGACCATTATTTTTTCTTTTAAATGGACAAATACCACTTACTTTATTTTTAGACTTCAACTTTAGTTCGAATATTAAACTGACTTTATTCATATCTTAATGATATTACTTATAGGAAAGAAAAATATGGAATTTATTAATAATGCCATTCCATAGGTTTCTGAAAAACCCATTAATACATAAGCTCGGATTATATTTGTATGACACTCATTTACGAAGATCGATATTACAGTTAATGCATTTCTACATAAACCTCAAAAAAACGTAAATAATACTGTAGATTCTCTAGGGAGTATAAAAGAACATCGTTTTGTGTTATCATTCAATATACGTCTTGTTTATTCTTCAAGTTATTTTAATTCTTCCTTAAGTAAAATGTTTGAGTTTTGACTGTGTACCTTCTTTCGTCAAGAAGTGAACGTTTCTTCACCAAGCTTTACTCAGCACACATTTTACGTATATGATAGATTTATGTGAATGCTTGTTTGCAGTGTTGCGTTCGATGAGTAATAAATAATGGGGAAGAAGGACAATCGAGATGATAGCGTAAGTTTCTTCAGTTTCTTTGCAGTTATTCACGTTTATCATGATTGGTAAAAATATATATGATTGAAATTTCTATCCATTTATCAATATGTGTCTATTGACCGTTGAGGTTAAACCTTTTTAAGAACTATCAACTGAGAAAGTATTGTTTTGACTGTCTCTCAATTCATTTTTTTAATGTTTTGGGAAATTTGGTTGGGTATATTATCGGATATGTACATCAAACCTTTTTGCTAATTTAATGACTTTCTCCTTAAGTTCACAATACCAAAATATTTGGAGAAATATTTTTTCCGTTGTATAAAATGGTCTGGGACTTTCTACAAATAATTGGTAAATTATTTTCATAAGCAGTTTCAAAATATGAATCTGATCGGTTCACTTGAGCTCAAAATCATTTGAAACAGTTTTTAGTGAACCAATCAGATTCTTCTTGATGTAATTTTCAAAGAATGGAGCAGCAAATTTACTGATAACGTTTTAGGATAACGCAAAAGGTTATAGAGCAAATTTGATGGAGGTATGCAGTATCCCGAGTATAACTGTTAACCTAGTCTTGAGTCCATGAAGGATCTAAAAAATTATAAGCAAAAGGTATTTCGCTGATGCTTTTTTGCTGAAGCAGATTGATATCCATATACACCCTCTCATACTTCACGTCATTGCATTTACTGTTTTCATTTCTTCATTTTCATATTTTTGTTCGATATGTTTGTTCCTGTATTCTTGTTTTGTTTTGTCTTTTTGTTTGTTTGTGTTGGCCCGTGTTGTTTGGTTATCAGCAGTCGATGGAGTTATTGGAATAGTGTAATAGTCTAGTGTAGTGAAGATTTTACTTGAGTAGTTTATGAAGAAAAATATTCTACTTATGGCGGTAAAGAAAATAGTAAGTTTTTCTCTTCAGAATATTGTCTGAAGAAATGTATCTAATTATCTGTATTTTACACAATTCATTAGGCTTTAAGGATAATTAAATGTAATCATCCAAAGTTTTCTTTAAGTTTTGTTATTTAGTTGTTCGCTCAGTCAAGAGCTGGGTTCGACTTGAGCCTCTTTATCTAATGCTTCTACTCGTTAACCCACTCTTGCCCCAATTCGTGCCTGTTCTTCAAAAAGGGCCTATCTCTAGGTACTTTTTTTACAGATTCTGTGTCAATTTTATGCTGTATTAATCGAGAGAACTTTCTTCATGATAATTGTAATGATTAAGAAAATTGGGGTCTATCTGAATTAGAATATTTTTTCAGAAATGGTCTATCTAAAGATAGACTGAAAGATTACTGGAAGATAGTGATTTTTAGAAATGACTCATAAAAATGACTCATAAAAATGCAATTATCTCAAAAGTAAGATAGGGCCTTCCTTTTTGAAGAACAGGGACGAATTATTAATGCTGAGTGTTAAACTGGAAGGTAACAAGTTGTACTAATTTTAAAGTTCTTTTATCCTAGGACTCAATATCTTGCAAGTAAAAGGCTCAGGAAAATACCAAAATTTATTAATTCTTATTTATCATCCAGATAAGCATTCGACCTCACTGTTGGTTATAGGTAGACAATATATGATAATTAGCAAAACAAGCTTGAAATAATTTTTTATAGTAAATTCATTGGAATGTATCGACTTTCTCTTTAGTTTTACACATTACATATTGGTTACTAGATTACCTGCTATTTGATAATTATCTAATTTTCATTCAATTAACTGTGCATCAATCTAATTAGGTAACTTTCAGCTATGTTGTATATTTTTAATGTAAATATTTCCTTAAAAATGTTATTTCTTCCTTACAATATGTTGCTCTTATAAAAATACTTTCCCCACAGGTTAGTAATTAGCTCTTATATTTATATTCCTAAAAAATCTTAGGTTCAGGGTAGGTATTGAGTTGTCTTTATGCTGATTTTATTGATAACTCAAAATTAAATGCCAAAAATAGAAACAAGTTTCTAAGCTTTATAAAAGGTTAAGGTACTTGGCTTCTTTCCAAGTAGAAGGCGCTTATGTTGGATTATTGCTTCTGTTACACTGCAAAACTTTTTAAATCATCAATAAGCAATTGTTAGTGGTAATACTTCCATAGTTTGTCTTTGGAATTCCTGATAGCAATAGGCAATTACTGACATACATTATTTTAGTCAAGCAAAATATTACTTTCTTAGCGAGTGTTTAGCTCTAGGGGTTTAAGACTCTCTGAAAAGAGTCCAAGATTTCTGTTTGAACAATGGGATTTTTCACAAGCTGTGGGAAAATTGGAAATTGAATCATTGGAAACACATGCTTTAGGACCTATTTTCTACAGTGTTTGCCCACTGTTTGGCCACCTTAATCTTAAGATAATATAAAACTGTCCGGAAGGGTTGCACGATAGCTTACTTATATTGCACCCTCAAATTACTTCCAGGTGCATCTGCCATACTTTTCGAATTGGACTCCAGATCTGCTAGGGTTTCTAAAAATGGTAGACAAGATTTTCAACTGTGATTTACCGTTATCTGAGTATCCTAATTTACTAAAAAGCCAAAACAAAAATATCCATTGTCCCTTTCATCAGTTCGTTGTTTCATTATATTTTTGTGCAATAAGGGGACGTTACGCAACGCCTAGAGGGGGGAGGCGGGGTTACCCATTTTGTTGCGCCCCTACTTAAAACTCCACTTTTTCCTTATAAAAAACGTCACAAGGGGGGATGGGGGTCTTGAATTGCCCAAAAAGTGCGTTACGTAACACTTGAACTTCCCTAAGGTAAGTTGAGGTTCCAAAATGTTGTTATCATTATACACGTGCCATTATTATTGTTTTTTTTACATCATCAACTAACCACCACGAGACACGAGACTTTAAATATATTTTATGATTAAGGTGAAGCGTCGTGAATGCTCACCTGTCTATAGTGTTGGAGGTGTTGGAGCCAATTGTTTGTAAGTGACAATAACATGTCTGTCGAAAACTCAAGTAGGTAAAAAAAAAAATCAGATCAAATAGCGAGAGAAGAGGGTTCTAAGTTAGTATTGTACATCATGAACAACCATAACTAATTCTTTATTATTGTTACATCAAGGTTGAACCCTCTCCTCGACATACCTCTTGAAGTGTTTAATGAATAGAATTATGGTATAAAATTGATGCTTAATCTTCAAGTGTCGATTCACTGAAGAAAATCTTTTTATCAGAGTTTAATAGTTCACATATCATCATTAGGCGATAAATTCAGAATGATATAAAGTGAGTCAGCAATGAAGAGATATTTGATCTTTACACTTTCATGTTGATTTTAAAGTGTCGTATCTTCTTTTATCTAATTGGATTTTAGTATGATCTACAAATGATTTGTACGATCTAATTTATAATAGTGATCCACTACGATTGTTTAATGACGGATTAACTGATCAAGTTGATTTATGAATTTTCTGTCGAGATTGATTGGACATGACATCATCAAGTATCTGATTGGTTCAATTCAAAATGTCTCAATTTGATGGTTTGATGAGAATAAAAATGATGATAGAAATCTTTTGTGATCCAATCAGATTCTCGATCATTTCATTTTCAACCAATGATACATCAGATTTTTCGATAAATATAATATAGACAATATCCTTTCTCATGTCCAAACTCACGTCGAACTATGCATATATAGAAAGTGATTCATACATGTAATAATTTTGAGTGTAAGGTTTAACGAATAATTGTTTATGTCATCAATTTTGTTTTATTGGCATCACCTCTCGTCGTGTTTGTTAGTTGATTCATTATGTCTACAAGTCGATTGGATTGGTCAATGAGTTGGTGTCGTTGACAGTCAGCGATGTATATTAAGTGTTGGGAGATGCTGTGTTGATTTGAAAGTAATTTTTGAAGTAAGTTTTGAATATAACACCGTGGGTATTGACTACAATCATTCAAGATGCATGTAAGTTTGTTGTTTTGTGCATGGAAGTTGTTTAGGGTTTGGGTTTATGTTCTTCTTCTTCTGGCTCCATGAGGGCTCATTGAGAAATTATCTGCAAATCATGGTTAAATCTGTCATTTGATTGGCTGTCAATTACAACATGAAGATTCATTTAGAAATCTTATCATGAGTTTTAGTTTTTTAAAAGTATCGTGTTTATTATTAACCATTGAATCTTGCTGTAATTTTCTACCAATCAGACTGAAATTTACTTAAATTTGCAGACAAATCGACCTTTTTTTTATTTTTAGACTAATTTTAGTCCCACGAATAAAGTTACCTTCTGTCTCAATTATGTAATCATGTAACTACTTATTGTGTACCGACATATGCATACTGCCTGCAGGAGGTACTAAAGTTACTTAGGCAATAACAAAATCGTTATACGATTAAGGAATTAACTATATGAAAATATTTTTATGTAAACCAATCAGAAATCTTATCATATAATTTCCAACCAACGGTTTTTCCATATGACAACAATCCCTTACTTGTATTGTATATTAAATTTGATGCCTACATTCCATATCATCATCTATCCTCGATAGAGCTCCGTTTTACTTACTGATCAACAATTTGTGTCAGTATTTTACATTGATAACATTCCTTAGTAATTGCTCTATTCTCTAGAGAAATCATCAGTGTGATTTTGGGGTGATTTTCGTCTGATTCATTATATCATGCAATTTTGTGTATGGAAATTTCTCAAGTTCCAAAACACTCTTTATATCGAACTTTACCCTCTGACTCTGTTTTTCTAAGCAAAAATAGAAATTGGTTTTGAAACATTTATTTGTTTTCTGCTTTTCTTTCACTTCATAAGGATTATATATTTTTTTAATCTCTCAGAACTGTCGATTGACGTGTGTGTTAGCTATTCGTGGAATGTGAAGTATTCGTGATGTAATGACCACATCGTTCGTAATTTCATAAGAGTAGTATCATCTTCTATCCCTGGATCTTGATCGTGTGTATCGACTGGGAGTTATTATGATGAAAGTTAGCCTAAATGACCAGCCCTCTTGACGATGGGCATGAAGGAGTACTTACCAAATTTAGATGATGGATTTATTACAAGTTCTTTAGGACGAGATTTGTTTGAAAAAGTGTTTTGAGACCTCCCTTGTCATTCTGATACTTTTTCATCAGTGCATTGGCATTGATTTATTGTGTAAATAAGGAAACGCAGTTTGTTAGTATCTATTTATAGTTTTGTGCAAAATAAAACCCAGGAAATGATGAAATAAGTACTAATAAGTACTAATAGTTAGGGAGTTGTGGATAATGCTATGATTATAAAGATGCATACGAGGCTTACTTGCCTTTTACTTCGATGATTGTGTTAGCATTGTTTACTATGAGTCAGAAACTAATCTCTAATCACTAATCTCTTTATTTGGTTACTTAATGCTTCTGCATACACATTGTCATGCAATCTGCTCAAACTTGTAGCAATGTTAAGGCACTTCAGGCGCTTATCAAGAATATTATTATCAAAGAGACTCTTATAACCCTATTAAGCGTCCTCCGCTTATTTTTTCAAGCATTTTGTCAAGCATTAATTTTTTGATATCTTTATTAGAAGTATCAAACATCTTTAACCATTATGTTTCGTTAAAAATCGTTAAAATTTATTGCAAGTTAAGAAATCCAAAACCGACCCTCCTGTCTATTAGGGTTATAAGAGTAATTTAGAAATATTTACATCTTTTTCTTCAAACAAGGGGTTAGCTCTCACTTATGGAAAAGCGTAGATTTCCTTAAGTACAAGAGGGCTCCTGAAAGATTTCAAAGTGAACGATATGAATTGATAAATTTATAACTATTCCTTTCATCCTTTTCAGCCGTTTACCAATCTTTGAAGGGTGACCCCTCGTGATATACTTGTGAATGTTGAAATTCAGTTTTATTTTAAGAATGCATTGAATCTTCAAATGTCCAGAAATCTGGTATTAGTTTATGGGCCTGTCGATTTGAGAATTAAGTCCTTAAAATGCTAGAATAATCCTGTCTTTTTACGATTTTTCAAAGTGTTAATGATTAGATTTAAACTATTTTATCTCTGAGTGGGCTGCAACAATTTTTGTACAATGAGGATTTGTTAACTTTTAATTGCAATTATACTTGTTTCTTTCGAGCTGTCATGAGGCTCTATTATTATTCATTTATACTTGCACACACTTCCTTGATTCACATCCATGGCGTAGTTAAAGGACGCCATGTTCACATTACATCTAGCTTAACGTATCACTTCTATCAAGAGTTATTTGCCTATCGTAAATAAGAAATCGTACTCTTGTTCCTGCCCTTTCCATATTTTCTGTTTGATTTTAGATATATTTAACAGCAGAATGTTTACCAAATTTGTTCACTATTCCAAAATTCGTAAGCTCTTCTTCAAATAATAAACATATCTTATATTTCACTTTACATTATGCGTTAAACAAACAAAATCAATTATAATGGTACATTAGTAAACCAATCTGTGTAGATAATGTTTCTTCATTTTACTACATTCAGTTTTTCTCATAAGTTATTTTTTAGTCTTGCCCTTTCTTTAGAGTCTACTAATTATGGGTAAATTTGCCTATTGATTGGTTGAAAATTATGTCATCGAGAATCTAATTATTTCACTCAGAATTGTGATCATGAGTTTTAGGTCTAATAAAACAATCAATCGATTATATTTTGAAATGAACCAATCAGATTCTTGATGATGTAACTTTCGACCTATCAAACAGTAAATTTGCCATATAATTCTTTCCATATAAAACTTGCTTTTATGCTTTCTTTATACATATATTTTCTTCGCGTATCAAAAAAAAAATTGGGAACATTCAACTATTTTATATAAAAGTGCCATGATTTCAGTTTGTGTTGGAGCTGTCACTCAAATTTCTATTCTGTGTTTTGTCTTTCGCAACAGCATTTTCTTGGGTACAAATTATTTATATTTACTTGAAAACTGATGTTTATTATCATATATGATAGTAATAAGCTATTTAAAAGTGCCATATAGTGATTGCATGCATTTGTATAAATATTATTTTTATGGAAATCTTGTTTAGAATACCATTGAGATGAGTTTATATTACGGTCGTTGTGAATCTGACACAGGTGGAGTTTAAGGAGAAGACATTCAACAGTGCATTGCTGTAGCAGTAAAATTTTGATGTACTACGAAATTCATCTACAATAATGTTTGTGTGTATAATAATCTATAAAAATTTCTACAAAATGTGATCATAAAATGTATATAATGGAATAGTTTGAAATCGATATTGGAAGACTATACATTTATTTGGGATCGATAATTAGATTTTAATTGGTTTAGTGACTGTATATAAAAAAGAGGTTTCTCGTAATTACATTTAGTTGATATTTTGTTGTTGTTGTTGTTGTTGTTTTTACGAGAAAAGATGGGGAAGAAAGATGATGTGAGTTTTTTATTGTATCATTTTTCTGTATTCTTTATTCGACTTAATATACTAGAACCCCTGATCCTCATCCTTCCTTATTTCTCTATGTGCCTTTTTAACTATTACTATTTTCAACTATCAAATTGTTATATATTATATTTAAGCAGGAAATGTATATTTTTTGGATTGTTGTAATTTTGTATTCGTTGTTGTTTTTATGATTTCTATTCATCTTTATATTATTCCAAAAGGGAACAGGTATTTCTTCCTTCCCTCTTCTGGAATAAGATACTAAGAGATTGATACCTGTTTTTATTTGGACTTGAATACAATTTCGTAATCTCAAGGGAATAAACGTTATTCCCATCCTCTTCTCTTTTGGGATGTAACATCTTTTTTTAATGATGTTAATTGAGATTCTCTAATATTTCTGTAAAATATTTTGTAAGTTTTATTTTTATTTGGGTAGCTATAAGGAGTTTACATTTCCTTCCTTTAAATCTGTTTTCGCTGTAGTTATTTTTCTATCCGTATTATTTCGTGATGCTTTTGGATTTGCATTTCGCCAATCTTAGAAAAAGAAGTTAGGGGCAGTTGCGTCGTTGCTTAACTTTTTAAAATCCATATAACTTTTCCTTCTCGTGTACACAACAAATTTAGGTATGTTTTTGTAAGGAACCACCCCCAATTGACCTAAGTTTATTGGATTCTATACAAAGTGCCCAACATCTTTTTTGGACCCACAGACATCGGAGTTTTTCTCCAGTTTAAATCATTAGATTTTTCTAATTTTGCACATCATGCAAACTGGTGTTGGTGGTTATAGTGCTGTCAAAAAGTTTGGGTGCCAAAATTTGGACAAAATGAGCCCAATTGTCGGTCATTTTCATGTTTTCTGGCCATTTTCTCCAGTTGAAATCATTTGATTTTTTCCTAAATTGCATATCAGGATAGTAAGTAATAATATAAAATTGGTGCTGGTGGTTATAAAGCTAGAAATGAATTTAGGTGGCCAAATTTGGACCAATAGGGCTCAATTGGGCCATTTTTGGCCATTTTCTCCAGTTAAAATCATAAGATTTTCATAATTTTGTATATCACGATAGCCAATAATGAATTCATACTGATATTGCTAGTCGTAAAATTGGAGAAAAATTATGTTCAAAATTAATCAATTTTGACATAAATTTACTCCTCACTCAATTTGTCTTATTTTACACTGATTTATGCTGATTACTTTAAATGATATTTAACTACTTGATGATTTTGTTCGTTTTTATCCCTATTTCCTGGTCCAAAATTGGCCTATTTTTGCCCAAATTAAGCCCTAGAATAATGGTCATTGGTGGAATATCAACTTTTCTTCACTTAATTTATCTTATATTCAACATGCAGATAGCTTTAAACAGTATTCAACCACTAGGGTATTGTTTGTTTTTATCCCTCTTTTCTGTTCTATAATTGGTGCAAATTTAGTCCAAAATTTTATTTATATTTATATTTATTTATTCTTCTTTTCCACAATATTGTACACCTTGATGTACTCGAGTGGGTCCAATATCGTTCAACTAGTTTTTCATCTGGCATAAGTAGGTGGAGTTCTTTCAGATATATCAACCCAAGTTTACATAAACCATCTCCCTAGATCTTACCAGCTTTAAAGATGTTAACCTTTTTAATCCTTTTACAAAGGCACATAAATAATCATTAACCAGAATTGGTTTTATATCTGATATTATGACTGAACTTATGAATGTATGTTAAGTTTTGTGAGGCATTTTTTTCTTCCTTAGTTTGAATATAATTTTGTCGTGACCTTATGCATAGATTGGATCAATATAAATTGTCTTGCAAATGAAGTAATCCTGAAGGAAAGTGACGAATAGTATTTAAGGATGGAAGCTATATTAATTATAATATTATATATTAACAATATATGTGTTATGTGTAGCCTTGACTCTTAAAAACTTGGCACAGATACTTTAAATGATTTAGTGAAGCATTACTGGGTAGATAGTTTATCCTTTTATCAAGATTTAGTGTCATTATGAATATGATTTGCGTTGTTATCGAACTAAGCTGTCTGACCTAGAATATACGGGCATCTAATATATCGCAAGAACCCTCTCCGAAAAAGGCAGTGTATTTTATTCACAACACCAATAAATATATAATAGCAGGGCCATTTTTAACTGCCATTCAAAGATTATAAAAAATGACTAATCGAGAGAAATTTACCTCGGTCGATCAGTATTATTGGACACCTGCATTTTTTTTAAAGTTACCCGGATAAAATAAATCTGTTTGAGAGGTTTTACCACCACTAGATTTGCTTTTATAATGTTATATTTGTCCGAATCCTAAATAAACTTGTAATATGCTTAACAATTAGAAATCATTTATGGAGTTGTGAGGATAAATTTGTTAACATACTATTCAATAGTTGAGGGTTATTTTGGTATTATTTGATTAAAAGATTACTTAGTATTTTTTACCCCTTATATGAGTTGGTAAATTTAGTTAAGCATAACTTGATATCGTATCCTTAATTTTCTGCAAGGTGATAATCAAATTTTAATCTTATTTTTTTCTTTCTTCGCTTTAGCTGGATAGATTCTCTAAAAAGAAGAAGCCAGTGAAGAATTTAAAGAAACAGCAGAATGGCACGTCAGGACCAAAGGCTGGTGGGGCCGAAGAAGAACAGCCTGCGAATGCAGATGTGGAAAGGGAGATTAAAGGATTGACGTCTCTTTCATCGGAAGAATTTGATAGAAAATTCGAGAAGATGCTGGTAAGAATGAAACATTTTTTTTTTTTAAGATTGGCGTTTTGATTTCAAGCCATAATTTATTGTTTTAGCATTGTCTAAAGACTGTTAGTTACGGTTCCTTTCCAGAATTTGAAATGTTAGCACCCCCTTTTTCATATGCTTTAATCCTAAATTAAACTGTTAATGATTTTACACCCCTGATGTGTCAGTGCAGAAAAGTGTGGAAGAGAAACTTTGTAAAACTTACTTAAAATCTATAGCATTTGCACTAATTTGCAAAATCCCCGAAAGTCAAGAAAATTCCCCGAAGATGTTATAAAATTACCCCTGAAAATCACCATAGAGAAAAAGAGTGAGGCCAAAGACTAAGTAAAGTGTATGTGAATAACCGTTCGCCAGATGCGCAATTGTACTTCTACTACCAAGTCTGCCAGACCCCACACAACTGCAACGTTCTTCCTTTTGAAAAGGTACGACCAGACGTTGAAATAGGCACTACGACCTATCCTTCATATTTGCTTGAGTCGATCGCGATCGCGCAACGATCGCACAAAAATCTAAAGCGCGATCGTGAAACCGATCACGAAAGGCACAAAATTAAAAGTGTTTGCTATGCCATATTATATCATGTCCATGTTGTAAGGTAGTAAATCCAACACAAACTCGATCGCGCAAGCCCTGCGCTTTACCATGTAACCGATCACGTACACATTTCTTACTGACGTGACAGGCCTTTAGTTTTATCTTTTAAACTAAGGGTAATAGAAGTTCCTTCGTCTAAAAAACACTGATAATCTAATATATAATTTTAGATCTTTTGCTCAATCCAGCCGTTGACAATTACCATTCATTTCTTTAGCAAATTGTGTTTACAAAATATCCTTTAAGGGGGGGGGGGCGGAGGTGTAAAGTTTCTTTAGTAAATATAGTGGAGGGGTTAGTGTGAAATACATCATTTCTTTAGAAATGTGTTTACAAAATATGCATAGTCAACTAAATAGATTTTGGCTGCTTCTTTAATCTGGATTTTATGCCATTTTCTATTTCGTCAAATGATTTTAATACGGGATTACTTTTTCTGGGAAAGAACTTGTTTTAGTTTAATTCACACAATTATTGAAAATCAACTTTTTTTCATTCAAATTATTATTTGTGTATTTTAGGATGAGATGAATCTTTCAGAAAATCTGAAGAAACCGTGCAGAGCAAAAGATTTTAAACATAAATGTGAAATGTTGTCACAATTCATGAGGAGGCAAAATACTAAGGTAAGTTGTTCTTTTCCACCGTAAAACGGAATTAGCGGAATTAGCCAATGAACAGTTAAAACAGTTTGTTACTGCTAAAACTGCATAGGCAATTTTTGAACTGCACTTAATTTGATTCTTTGGTATATTAAAGATCTCATTAAAACTAGAAAAACAAAAAACAGCATGTCAAAAGTGTTATCCATACTTGTGATGACGTCACTGGGTTCACTGGTTTCCTTTACAAATACACTAAAACTCATTGAAAGGTAAAGGTTCCCATTTAAGAGCGGTGACATCTTGAAAGCTGAACATCGGTACCCGGACAGTTTAAGGACCGAATAGTTCGAGTCTGGTATTTTTTTTCAAAAAATTTCATTGGAAATTATCGGACACCAAAGTATAGCGTAATTAATATAGGAAAAATGTGCAGTGACGTCATCGAAAAATATCTGAGCGTCCATGAAAAGGCTTTGACCTGCTGCGTTTTGTTTTGTTTTTGTCTAGTTTTAATGAGATCTTTAGCATATCAAAGATTGGAAATTTAGTGCAGTTCCTCTTTTATATAAATGCAGAATAACTGGATTTCCATGCATCTTTCTAAAAACTGATTTCTTTTAAAACGAAAATATGGAAATCAGAAATTAGAGGGGTCTATGCAATTATAGCATAATTAAAATGTTTTTCGGTTTAATATGGAAAAGTTCTCAAATTGAACAAGCTACAATTTAATTACTCGTTAAAATTTACATAAAAATAACGATCTTAGTTAAGTATTTTGTTGATTATTTGTTTTTCTCTTTGGTTATTTTTTGGATCAACTTGAAGTTGATTTAGGTTGTGAACAGTTTAAGTCAAAAAATGATTGTTTGAATTCCTACTGTTTTTCAATGTTTCAAATTTTTTTCCTTCTTATCCAAGGTATTCTAATAACAGCCTTTTTCCGGATTGATTAAATATTTGCTTTTTAGAGGAATTTTAATTAGGGACTATCTAAAAAAAAACAGCCACATGAAAAATTGAGATGTTCTTGTTCCTTATAGTACTTTTATCATGTAGCCAGTCCACGTCATACCAAAAAGGATTGATATAGAAGCAGGGTCTAATCTAGAAATTAAAGGGGAACTCCCCAAAAAAAACAAGTCTCTTATTTTTATATAAATTATTTATATTGATTTTTGGCTCGTCAAGGTTGGTCATTTTTATATGGTTTTAAATGCAAGGTCCGATGGTTTAGAAAAAGGGCATATTTTACAATGTAGAGTACAGAAGTTTCCCTCACATCAACCACCAAACCCCAAAACCAAGCAAGACAACAACTTTCGATTTGTTTTCTTTATCATTAGGTATATCTAGAATAAATAAAAATAAATAACATTCAGTAACAAATTATGGCTAACATTAACATACATACTACTCACTCAGACCCACAGGGGGAAACTCTAAGTTTAAAATACAATATTTTTGATGGCTAAATTGCATTTATTTCTACATGCAGATGTCAATTTTATAATCATTAGACCTATTTGAAAATTATCAAATCTTAACTATCATATCTATCATCCGAAAAATCGGATTATTGTTCCAGTATAACAGTAACATGATTTAAATATCTTGTAAATGTTTATCTTGATATGATTGGGCATTCAATCTTTCCCTTATCCAAAACCATTATTTCTTGTCCAGTTAAGTTAAAGAACAAAGAGTTACGTCCTTTTGTTGTTATTTCCATGGATTCTGAGATTGACCCAAAAGTGCCATTTTCAGATAAACCTTTCGTCATGGCGACGACGACATGTCACAATCATAATTTCGAACACGTCCAAAGTGTTGGTTGACTTTAACGTATGCTCTTCGGAATCGATAAAAGCTATTATGTTTGGACAGGTTTTGTTAGAAACATAAAATATTTTTCTATGTGGCCAATTCACCCTCTTTAATTGCTTTACTATTTTGTATCTTTTAATTTTCCTTTTTCTACCCCCACACACTATATGGTGTAGGTAACATTATGTAAAGAAGAGTGATCAATTCTCTCGACTTCATTTTGCATTTTCTTTATAACTTTGTTCTAATAATCATAAGACATGACAAACATGTTTACTAATGTTTTGATTTGTAATTATCTAGGTGTCTTCAGGTCCCGAGTCACCGCAAGACTTTTTAACACAACTTTCAAAACAAGACTACGAAGTCGGAGAACTGCTTCAGCTTTTACAATCGTTGCGTGTCAATCTCACTGGACGACCAATCAGGTGAGTTTTTGAATTTTTGATTGGTGGAAACTTACATCAACAAGAAATTGATTGGTTGTTCTAAGAATGTACCATTTTGTGAAACTCAAATTAATGAGAAAAACAAAACAATCAGAATCTTGGTGATGTTATTTTCAACGAATCAACTTAGTTTATTAAATTGTAAGACAGTCTCTTTTTGTTTTTGTTTGTCATACTGATTCAAAATCTCAAAATTTCCCTTTCTCACTTAGAAGAAATATAATACTAATTAGTTTTTTGAAAGTGATTCATTTGTATGACTCATTTAGTACGTTCAACGAAATTGTCCTTAGTTTGACTAATAATTAACAGGAGATAAAACAACAAGTGTCTTAAAACTTTTTTGGATTTTGTATAATTATTGATCGTAATTTTTATATTGGAATTATTTTTGGACTGTTATTGATCTTAATCATGAATAAGATCAGAATTAGCATTGCCATGAGCAGCATCATGATAATGATCATGTTTCATTTCATGTCCGTAGTGCTGAGGCGGTGAGTTTTTGGTTTAGGAATCTTTTTGGTTAGATTGTTGTAGATGTACTAAAGGATTATTAAGTTATTGGTAATCTTAGATTTCTCTAGAATTATGGCCAACCTTTTTTTATATTTGGGTTTTTTGTTTTACTAAAAGGGCAATATGGAAATTTTATTTTTTTACTAGAATCTGAATATTTATAAGCATAGAATGTAAATTCATCATAAGTCGTTTCTTATGGTGACATAAGAACCACAACAAATAAAAGCTTGACACTGTTTTCTTCCCAGACCCCTGACACTACCTCGTCATTTTTCGCCTTTCTTCGTCCTTTCTCGTCAGACGAGATTTGACAAGCTTTGACAAGATTCGACAAGATTTGACGAGATTCAACGAGATTCGATATGATTCGACGAGAAATGACAAGATTTGACAAAGAGTCGACAAGATTTGACGAGATTCAACGAAATTCGATATGATTCGACGAGATTTGACGAGATTTTGACTAGATTCGATTAGATTCGATTAGATTTGACGAGATTTGACGAGATTTGCCACAAAACGAATGACGAGAAATGACAAGATTTGACAAAGATTCGACAAGATTTGGCGAAATGACGAGATTTTGACGAGATTAATTGATGAGAAATGGTGAGGTGTGGTCAAGGCTTTTTATTGTGCAGGGCTTTTTTATTGACTGTATTATCTCAAAACTTTGGTTCATTCTAAAATCTTACTTTTTAAACTTTTCATAAAACTAATTTTATTGATGGGTTTTTATTGTGAACCGATTAAAATCTTCATTATGTAATATCTTTAACCTTGATCAATAGTCTAAATTAGGCAAAGTTGATTTCTTAATGTTTCTATTATATATCCTTAAACACTCCAGTTGCCTACACCTTTAATTGAAGTGAAAATCTTTGACAGAATTTTCATAGCTTTTTGAACCTGTTTCGAACTAGTTTCGAACCTGTAAGTATGGAATTGTCCATACTTTCTTTAATAAACCAATCTTTATGATACATGGCTGTACACTTTCCTGTTTGGCTAGCTAAAAACTACATCATCTTTTATATCATTGGTTCGCATAGAAATGTCATCATTTTATATATTTTTATATAATATGTTGATAAGTGGACCAATCAGGGTATTGTTGATGTAATTTACAGCCAATAAAACTGTAAATGTTCTGATAATTTGTCGACAAGCTTGAAACACATGTGTTTTTCTTTGCAAATTCAGATTTGTTATGTCTGATAAATCATCAAATCCAATCAGTAATATTGAATTACATAATTTTCCAAAGAAATATATGACAGATTTCCTGTAGGAAGATATGCAGTGGGCCAATAATATTAGTTTTGCCTATTGTGACTGAAGTATGTGGAATTGGTTAGTAAATTTGATTTTGCATGCAAATTATTCTTATTAGAGTTATTATGATAATAAAGAAATGATAAAGGAGTGTTATGCTCTGCAGAATTATTTTATTGTCTAATGTTAATAATATTACAGTGATGTTTTGTTTTTCAAGATATTTCCTGTTGTATTCGTACAGTTATTTTTTACAGGTGTTATTGCTGAAGAAATTTAGGTAAATGAAAGGCTTCACATTTTCTTGAGCCTTCCTATAACCTTCAGCATTTTTACCAACAAAATTTTCATGTATGACAAAAGATATTGCGATTTAGGCTTTGAATTTCAAGGAAATCATCTTCATTTCAAATCCTTTTTATTTTAAATCCTCTGAAATCGCATTAATCTTAATTAATTTTGATTTTTAACTTTTAGCTGGACGACAGAATTTGGTCCACAAGGATTAGAATGTATTCTGAAACATTTGAGGTTTTATATACTAAGGTAAGCAAAGTTTATTTTTATATAAAAAAAATTCTTGTATCAATTATTGCATTTGACTATATTTTTCTATCTTATACTTCCCCTCTTCCTAGAAGTTTCTATAAACATGTCTACGTTCAGGGGTGATAATAGTGTGGGGTGTAACAGCCCTTTTTCGAAGCCCGGATTTTGTACTGTATTTGTTGGTAATCAACAAATCAATTTGTAACAAACAAGATAATCATCGTAATTTGCCAACAATCTGTGCTTAAATGTCTATAATAAAATGGCTGAAATGTGGTGTTTTCAGTGGATCCAGACCCCAAACTTTTTTATGATTCCGAACTATGATGAGCAACATTTAAACTGTCGTTATTTTCTAATTCATGTTAACTCCTTATTGCACTTAGGGTCCAGAATACATAGAGAATAATAAAGAATGCATTAATTTTGTAATTAATGGAGTCGGTTTCTCTGGGCCATATGTGCATATGGGCGATAGACTAAAAGTTACCCGTGAGCTCGCTTTGATCAGAGCTCAATAAATTTTTTTTAAAACTTCGTACCCAGTTCCTTATGAATTTAACACTCCATTTACACGAGAATAGATATAAGCATTTTATCGACTCACTTTTCATTCTTATTGGTCTGTGCACGCCACTTCTTGCTTTCTAACTACATTTTGAATGAACTAGTTTATTTTGGTGTAGAGAGGGGTTGCTTACTTAGGTAAGTCTTTGGAATGTCTTATGTTGTCATAATTCAACCACAATTATTTTCGAAGCAAGCGACATAAATAATACAAATGAATGATTTTTCTGATGGTGAAAGTGGGTGGTAGATTAAGGACTTAAGATCAAGTTGATTTGTATGGAGGTGTTTATTATTAGGGGAGGGAATTTATTTAAGAGGATTTTCTCTATGACCCCAGAAATTTGAAGTTATATAATTGAAGAAAGTACTATAACCAAGGGCTATTTACAAATTACCTGTAAATTTAATGTTTGATACAACGATAAATATGTTGGCGGAAAGCGCCCCCTGAATGAAATTTTGGGTAAGAAAAAAGCTCCAGCACAAAAAATAAATTTCTATAATCCTCAAAACCCTTCATTCTAGAGCATTTTGGAGCTCAGAAATTCAAAATTTTCTTCAACTATGGTGAAGGTATTCATCTAGACATAAGAAAATTTAGAATTCTCTTGTCTAAGTGAACAAAATGCATGAGAAGCTTAGTTACAATTAGAAAATAATTTTGATCAAAAATTAAGGGGAGGAAAAAAGTTCTCTTCCAAATGCAGTGGGGGAAATGTAAGGGTTTTCCGCCAAAAATATACTGTTATTGGTTAAAGATTATGTAAGAGTATCATGTTCACCAGAAGAAATGGCATCCTTTGATGTTTTTTTGAACAATTATAAGTGAACCTAATTCCCTACCTACCGGTTACATTTTTTGACATCTTGGCATTTCCTATTAAAATCTCATTCTCTGTCTTATGTTTCTATCTTTCAGTCAAAGTTCGATGGATCAGAAGGTCCAACATGAATGTGTGCGATGTGCCAAAGCTTTCATGAACAACAAGGTATGTGTATCCTTTGTTAAAAGGCACTGTTATCCCAAATCAATCTTGTGATACCAAGTATGCTCAAACTCTTAAGGGTTTAAGGTTAGGGGGGTCGATATCGTGAGAAAGGGTATTCGAAAAATCGCAAAAAAAGCAAGAGTTAGCGGGCCTCATAATGACCGAAAAATAAAAAAATATATAAATCGTTACTCATACTTTTTGTATCCCCCTGTTTTCTAGCCCTGGTGAAAAATTAGCATTTTATGACCACCCAATTTTTAACCGTCGTCACGGACTACTAGAAAACACGGACATGAAACTCTCATTTCACGGTAAAAAAGTTATATGGCCAACTTTTCTTTTTGCTCTCATTTTCTTAACGGTGAATGCTTTTTAGTTCTAGTTTTTTGCATAAAAAAGCTTATCTATTTGGCTTTACCGATAAATAATTGGAAAATTTGAAAACTTCGACGAAGGGGCTACAGTGGGGCTAACACGTGATACGGTCATTTTTTACCATATTTGGGCATATAGTAAAAAACAAGGTTTTAGCTGCCATTTGCCACGTTAGTCAACTTATATGGGCGTGTAACTGTAAAGAAAGGGCTATAAAAAAGGTTTTTGGGGTCCGATAGGCCCTATAATAGCAATCAATAATACAAACAGTCAAACATACAGATAATACTCACTTTTCAAAGCTTTAAAATGAATATGATCAATATGAGAGGCTTGGACTTCTCTTAAAACTTGGGTCTGCAGACGTCCATTTTGGGCTCAAAACTGCCCGAAATGATTTGATAGAAATCGCTACTTAAGGTCGATAATTCGGATTCGAAATGGTTTTGATTCAACTACATTGATGGCATGTGCATCTCTTAAAGACTTTCGAATGGATTTCAATTCATTTAGTTTGTTTACCGGACCTCAAGAAGTCTATTTTGGGCTCAAAACTGTCCGAAAATTAGTATTTTTGATAGAAATCGCTACTTAAGATCAATAATTTGGATTCGAAATGGTTTTTATTCAATTATATTGATTATATATGCATCCCTGAAGACTTTTGAATGGATTTCAATTCATTTAGTATGTTTATCAGACCTTCGGACGTCCATTTTGGGCTTAAAACTGTCCGAAAATTAGTATTTTTGCTAGAAATCGCTACTTAAGGTCAATGATTCGAATACAAAATGATTTTCATTCAATTATATTGAAAAAATATGCATCTTTTAAGACTTACGAATAAATTTCAATTCATTTAGAATATTTACAAGGCCTTCAGACGTCCATTTTGGGCTCAAAACTGTCCTCAAATTAGTATTTTTGCTACAAATCGCAACTTAAGGTCAATGATTCGGATTCGAAATGATTTTCATTCAACTATATTAATAAAATGTTTATCCTCAAAGAATTACGAATAAATTTCAATTAATTTAGAATATTTAAAATTAGTATTTTTGCTACAAATCGATATTTAAGGTCAATGATTCGGATTCGAAATGATTTTCATTTATTTATATTGATGGTATGTGCCTCCCCGAATACTTTCGAATGGATTTTAAATCATTCAGTTTGTTTACTGGATTTCCAGACGTCCGTTTTGGGCTTAAAACTGTCCTAAAATTAGTATTTTTGCTAGAATTCGCTACTTAAGGTCAATAATTCGAATTCGAAATGTTTTTTATTCAATTATATTGATGAAATGTTAACCGGACCTCCAGACGTCTATTGATGAAATGTGAATCGCTAAAGACTTACGAATGGCTTTCAATTCATTTAGTATGTTTCCGGACCTCCAGACGTCTTTTTTTTGGCTCAAAACTGTCCTAAAATTATTTTTTTTCCTTATATTGCTGGTATTTGCTTCTTAAAAGAATTTCGAAACGATTTCAATTTATTCAGTATGTTTACTTGACCTCCGGACATCCGTTTTGGGCTTAAAACTGTCCCGAAATTTTTATTTTTGCTTGGATTCTTTCCTTAAGGTCAATAATTCGACCTTTAAATGGTTTTGATTCAACTATATTGATGAAATGTGTATCCCTAAAGACTTACGAAAGAATTTCAAATAATTTAGTAT